>QLPF01018903.1:2750-12942 GCA_003314045.1 Hygrophorus pudorinus | reverse complement strand
ATCCCTATACTAAACTGATGCCGCAAGCAACGTACCAGGGGTGTGAGCTGCCAGTGTGAGATGGGTGGGCCGTGATTACTAATCTTTTCATTTCTCATTTGCACTGCTGCCGGTTAGGAGCCTGCTTCGAGGTACGCATAACGATCTTTGTACCAGATATCGAACCAACTGCTCTATTGTACTTTGTTATAAGTTATGGCGAGTTGGCCAGAACACATCCTTGAGCAATTTGGCACCGTCACCCCACTGGGCGAGGTCGATGAAACCGAATACTATGGCCCTTATAATGGTCTCCTTCTCGACCAATTCCCTGGACCTGAGCATTTCATGATCGTTCCCCAGTACAAGCGCCCCACGTATGCTCAGTCTATCGATTTCACCACAATTTTCATCGTGCAGCGCCACAAACACCCCATCTTCTTCATCGAGATCAAACCTGCTGGCCATATCCAATTGATATCTGATCGTGCGGCAGCCGATAAACAGATGACAGAGCGGTTCGATGCCCTCGCTGATAAACTTACAATCCCAACACTCTACGGCGTCAGTGCTCTGGGGACTCGTCTTTGTGTCTACACTTACGACAAGGAGACAGCATCTCTCCAGCCCGAGCGCATCGATGAGGATCCAAGGAGAGTCAACGACAGAGCCCCCGCCAGCCGCTGGGATCTCGACATCATGAGTCGTACAGGAGAACAACGAATTCGCGAACTGGTGGCTCATGTAAAGGCTATGTGTGCTAGGTTGTGATTGTTGTATCTCATTCTTTATACACTTTTGAACCCATCTAATTACAGCTCAAAGTACACCTTGTAACGGACAGAAGAGATAGTTTTGGAGACGCGTGTTCTTCGCCATTCTCAATAAGCCGTATGATACTATTTCCATTGAAATGGGATAAGCCACGAAATGTGTGTGTACGTGCTTTACATGTCAAACATGTGCGAGTACGATGGCGTTCCATTATCATGCACACAGATCACTAGCGTGATTGCCGCTGGCAGTGAACGCTATCTGAGTCTGTGCAGGACACCGTGAGTTGCTCACAATCATGATATATAATCTACACCTCACAAGCTTGTCAAATCCCTGTGGCTCCCTGTTGTACGGTTCTCTCTCAACCTCATTCTGCCTGCCTCATTTCCAATCCACCTCTATGCATATCAAAACCCGTTTGATCTTGATCTTCCATTTTATGATCCCAGGCCTCTTTTGCGCCCCCATTGGCATTGCTGCCGCACCCTCCTAGTGACGTTGCCAGCGTCCATTGGCAACAATGCGTTGTGTACGCCAGCAGCATCCACACCATCGCAGTTCGGCTTGCCACCCCACCCTCTATCATTCAGACCCACCCTCAAAGGCCGGCACGAACCAAATGCTATTCTCCGAGTCCCCCAGCCAATTAGGTGTAACGACAGCCAGCACAATGGAACTCGGAAACTTGGCAGCGCCCAATGACGGCGACACCAACGTCTATCACGTCGAGAGCCATCAATTGACGAAAGCCCATTTGTTCGGCTGGAATGACGCCGCATTGGTGCCTGGTAGTCTGAAGGGCTCCGATGGCAAGTACCACTTCACCTCGAAGCAGGAGGAGATGATTGTACGTGCCGTTTTTTATGTGTGACTTGTCGTGGCGTTTAATGTATCCCCTAAATCGCGCTCTCACTTGGTCAGTGGGTTTCAGTCTGCCTTGGTCTGCGCAAGCACCACTTGCTCGCTTGGCTACATACTAAACAACGTTGTTGAGGTCGAACTCGACGCAAGGTACTCGATGTGTCCTTTCTCGGGGCGCCTGTTCTTGGACTCGAGACCTATCGGCGAGACGACTGCGGGGCTGGAGGCTGGACTGCGAATCTCGGACTGGGCTTGCTTCATTGGGACGGAGCATCTGCCCGTGTGACATTTCATTGCCTTATTGTCTCGGTATGGGATGTCGTTGATATCCCGGTCACTCAGCTGGTGTCAGCATCACACGGAAATATTTCTCCTCCCCACGTGGCCATGAAATCCGAACGTTAAAGGTGTGGCAAATTCATAGTCATGCTAATACCCGTGGACGCGCCTTCTCGGACCAGCACTTGTCAAGCAATAGCTTCTCGTGGTCCTTCTTCAAATTGCACGATCGGGAACGATCCTTGTCCCTCCCAGCGTAACCATTGAATCTCATTCTCTGAAGGCGAATGAATTCAACATCGGCAACTTCTCTCACACAATGCGGGGGTATTCGAATCGTGCCTTCGATAAATTGTCCGACAAGCGGCATAATGTCATCATTGGTGAACGTTTACCCCGAAAGGTCCTGGCGAAACGGAATTTGCCCGGATTGTCAAGAGCGGTAGGTTCGGAACAAGCCGCCACTGACTTCGACTTCTTGATTGAGAATTCCTCACTGCCGCGTAGATGCACGGACACTAAATATATACCAAACAAGGTACGTTGTTTATCCTCTATTACTTCAATGGATATAACCCAGTGGTTCGTGATTGATAGTGAGGGCGACGGTATATATACGGAATTCTGTGGATGAAACAGAAAAGTCAGTACTTAGCTTATCTTATATCATTTCAATAGATAATGCAACAGTTCTGGGGCAGGTGATGGTCTATGTTCGGGGCGCCGTGAGTTCTTCACACCATATATACACTTGACAAGCTTGTCGAATTCCCTTGGCTGGCCCCTTTCAAGTTTATTTTCCTCATCACCTTCTTGCCGCTGTACGGTTCGCTTTCAACCTGCCCCATTTCCAATTCACCTCTGTGCATTTCAAAACCCATTCGATTTCCATCTTCCCCTTTCTAATCCCAGGCCTCTTTTGCGCCCCCATTGGTGGTGGTGTTACTGTCGCACCCTCCTATGCTCCTGTCGTCCAGAGTAGGTTGACTTGCATATGTATTCCCGAACAAATTGTGTTAACTCCCGGTGTCATTCCCCAGTGGCCGCTGGAAGCAAGGCAGCATCGACACCAGCATCCAGCCATTTTCGTCACCCTCTCAACCCTTCGTATGCTTCTGTTCAGAGTAGGTGAAATTCGCAAATATTTGTACAAGAATTATGTTGACTCATTCTCTCAACGTTACCAGCGTCCGTTGGCAACAAGGCGATGTTGCGTTCGCCAACATCCACACAGTTGCAGTTCGGCTTGCCACCAGCTGTTCCCCGTGAATGTGCATCTTCTGCTGCCCGTCAAGATCCCATCGTTTGTCATGTAGCCCCACCGTCAAAGGCTGGCAGGAATCAAATGCTATTCTCCACGTCCCGCGGGCGATTACGTTCAATGACGGCCAGCACAATGGAACTCGGAAAATTGGTAGCACCCAATGATGGTGATACAAATGTCTATCATGTCAAGAGTCATAGCTTGCCAATAAGCGACGACCCTAGCCAGCTCGTAGCAAAGCAAGTGAAGAGCCGGTGGGAACTCGTGCATCTTCGCCAATTGGGCAGGGTGCGCCACGCGGGAACGCAGACGCCGAACCCGAGCTCTCCAACATGGGCTGTGATGAACAAATTACCGGGTGAAAAGTTCATGGGCTTGATGGATTGGGATACGGCACCGCCGGCGCAAATGGATGCTTTGCAAGAACAGGCCCGGACCCGGGTAGGCGAGGCTCGATTAGATTATGCGAAAACGCACGGATTAATCCATGCGTGCGTTACATTCTGTCGCGCTAAAGTTTTGTTCACCGCTTGATCTCATCCGAATGGATAAGACCAGGCCTGGTGAATATTTCGCCAACGTTAACTTCGAGAGAAGCGGTACAGTTCTGACGAAAGCACATTTGTTTGGCTGGAATGATGCCGTGGTAGCCCCTCGTCGTCTGATGGGTTCTGATGGGAAGTACCACTTCAGCCCGAAGCAGGAGGAGATGATCGTATGTTGAGTTCATGTGACTTGCCGTGGCGCACTGATAAAAAGACATTCCGATCTATAGCGTAACAATGTCCCAGCGGACCAGCTCGGAATTTTATAGCCGACAAGTCGACTTTTTTGTATATCCATTCTACCTTCCAAAATCTTGCAAGGACAAATAAACCTCATCTTAGCCTCTCTCTCTCTTTTTTTTCGCAAATTGAAGCTGACAAGAGTCTGAGCAGTACGACATCCCGAGGCACCCACCACCCCACTTTATTATTTGGCACGTAGGGTCATAGTATGCCATCTGGAATCGGGGCTTTTTGGAGTAGTCCTGGACCAACAACGTGGGGAGGCGGTCTTGCTAGGTGACTTTATACGTCTAATTCTTCGACTGCGGCACCATATATCGTCCTCCCACAGTCATCCTTATAGCACCCAGCCACCGGCGAGTCAGTGGACTACCACCGCTCCCTGGCCACTGGGTTCATGGGGCAAGATCCTTGGCCACAGTCGGTCATAGCCGAACTTGAAGTTCCTGTAGTGTCCACGCATGCCAGCCCGCGCATTCAACATTGCAAACCTGTCACTGGTCTTGCTTCATCCCTACCACGGAAACGGAGCAACTTGTCATCTACCAGTGATTCATGGCTTTACCGCCACGGTACGGGATGCCATTGATATTCGTTTTGTGAATACCCGACCACCACATCGTTATCATGCCTGGGGAATGCAATGGCATCAACATCAGAGGTGGTGGGCCGAGCTTGGTCAACAAGGGTATTCAGACAGATATTCGTTGAGCATGGGGAACGAGTTTCAACGTAGAAGATAACGAGACCGACGGTGGGGAAGACACAGCAGAAGAGGGAGACGAGAAAGGCGCCGATGGCAAAACGGGAGGACATTTCGCATGATGGACGATGTGCCTAGACGGAAGTGCAGTTTCGCGTTCGCATAACATAAGAACAAATAAATGACAAAACTACAGGTCCACATGAAAAATATGGAATCTGGAAGAGTATGTCATAAGATAAAGCGGGGTGTGGAGCCGAAATAAACAAATGAAACGCACCAGGGTTTTTGAGGGATATACCACGCTGGGGGCTGGCTCGCGCCCATAACCTGCTGAACATTTTGTATCATCTCCAAATCCTCTGCCCTTGCCAGATCATCTGCCGTCTTGTTTGTAGCAACGACAACAGAGAAAGCCGCTGCACCACCACCAAGAGGGACAGCTGCGATTCTGTGGCAGTCAGGAGGGAGTCGGCGTAAGATGGCAGGCAATACAAGCTTGTGCCTTATGTGAGGTTTTCTGCCCACACCGACCTGGTTGTCCTCAGCCCATTTCAACGCGTGTTTTATTCGCAAGGGGAAAGCAAAACGACGGGCCCATTGATACTGTGAGCGTTGGCTAAACCAGGCGACTTGGGGAGCAATTCGCGGGTTATCAGAGGCGGGTTGCGGTTGCTGTCCTGGGGATCATTCCTACAGGAGTGTGAGGGCTGACTCGGACACTCAACACTGGGGCAGAACACGTACATGGGAGAGGGTAAGAACTTGGGCAAATATGCACGTGTCACAGAGCCGTCTTTTGTTTTCCAAATTGAAGGTGTATAATACAAGGTGCCGCCAGCAGCGAAGAAGGTTGTATTGCTGGCGTGTTGTGGAGAGTGGTGGTTGTCACTAGGGCCGCACACATTGAGAAGTAATTTTCTCGAGCCTGAAGAATGTAAAGGAACAGAACACTCCCCACGACATTCCAGAATCTAGAGCCCGGGAACATCTCCTCGGGATAAAAAGAAAGCCTTCAAAGGAATGTATCTTGTCCCATCTCCATCTCCACCTTCCGAATCAGAAAAACTTCCCTACACACCACGCCAAAAAGGCCCAAAGGCTACAGAGCGAGAGGAACAACTGATGGGGGGGGGAGGATAGTAAAAATGTGCAGTTTGAACGCTATATGGAACTTAGGAAGGAGGAATGGAGACTGTGAAACCGAATGTTGAGGACTCTGAAGTCGAGTATGACCTTATGCTTGCACATAAATCCTGATCCCAGTATGATATCATACTGGTCTAAGTTTGCTACATCTACATAGTGTTTGGCACTGAAGTTGCCTATTTCTAGCTTGACTCTATAGCCGTAGTTAATTCAAGAGCGACTGCCTCGGGTTGCCATTTGCAGCCCTTGAAGGAATCTGATGTTGGACTCGACTAGTGTTAACTGAGTATATGTGTGAGATACTACTGTTTACACTTAGGGAAGCAAGAGTAACTACTTGGAACGGTATCCGTAGGTATTTCTGTCACACCCCCTTGAACACTTGGAATCGTGCTGTGTGCACCCCCTTGAACCCATAACTCCACCGTCCATCTGTAACTGCGTGGCAATAGTGCACGTCCACATCCAATGTGTGGGAGGGCTGGTGAGGTGCCGTGTGCGCTGAGTGTGCTGGATGCCCTGAATGTCGTCCTTCGTAAATCCTGCTTGTTCAGCCAGGGAACCGTGTGTGCGTGCTCATCAACACCAGTCACTACTCAATCTCGCTAGTCCCCTGCGTGGGGTAGGGATGGTGGCTGGTCGTCGGGCCGCTGTGTGGTGCGAGTTCAGGGTAAATACCTGCTGGCCGTCACTTGCCATTGGTGGGGACCTCTTGGTTACTTCGATCCAGTGGTACCGGTCGTCGCCGTCGTCACCCTTGTCCTGCCATTGTGCACTCCACTGGTGTAGACGGTGGTATAACCCACTCGGCGACGTACCTATTGGTGACATCGTCCATGTGTTGGTGCTGCAAAATATCCGGGGCGGGCGACTTCTGTTCACCCCCTTGTGCCGAATATTGAGCGGTTTGCTAGGCGCAAGGTAAGGCGCCGGCATGGTTGCGTACGGTGACGCGGTTGCAGGGGGCTTTGTTCTGCACCCCCTGCTCTCCCTATTCCGCCGCAGTCCCTCGTTCGCAACATGCATTGGTCAATCGGCCGGCGATGGCGTTGACGTGGTGCTGAAGGATGGGGATGGGGGATAGGGGATGGGAGTGCTGGGGTTGTCGAGCCAGCTTGGGGCGTGCGGCTGAGATTGAGCTCGGGGGCTTGGGACACGGTGCGTCAAGAGATCCGGGGGAGGCGACATTGGTGTCACCCCCTTGAGCTGGATGTTGACAGCTTGTGGCCAGGCGCTGTGGATGTTGGCGCCGGTGTTGAGAGCCGGAACGCTCGGGCGGGGTGCCCTCGCGTTGGTGTGGGGGCGTTGGCACTTCACCCCCTTGAACCGGTGTTGACGGGTTTGGTGTGCACGGTATGTGCGTTGCCTGGGTGTGCTCAGCAACCCCTGCTTTGCTATATCCCTCTACGGTCCCTTGTATACGTCCTATGTCGGTCAGTGGGCCGATGTTGGCGTTGATGTGGCACTGGGGAGTGGGGATGGCGGCATGGTGGGGCTGGTTTCATCGTACGGCGCTGGCGAACGCGCTGGGTATGCGGTGTTGTTGTTTGCGATGGGACGCGTGTGGGTGGTCGCCTCACCCGATGTGTTGTCGGCCGCTCCTTGAGCGTGCTGGTAGGTGACGTTCTACCCTTTTTTCTCATCTTTTTTCGTCTTTTCCTCACCCTCTACTTCCTTCTAGCGCCTCCTACACTCCCTTCGACCTCATTCTAACCCTCTGCGGTCCCTCGTTGGCGTCCAAGGTCGGTCAGTGGACCGGTTTTGGCGATGACGTGGCATCGTGGGATGGGAGATGGGTGGTTGGGTTTCAGGCAGTGTTGCCGGCTCCTCGAGCCTGTGCAGCGTTCGCGTTCGTCTGGGTGACGTATCCAAACTGTTTGGGGACAGCCGGACATGGTGGCAGTGGAGAACGAGCGTGGCCGGCGTGCCACGTCATCATTTGGCGATGTTGTTGGAAGTGTGACGTGGCATTCGAAACGCTCACGTCGGTGGTGAATAAGTAAATAGAACTGATTTTAAAAGAATGTGAGGACTCAATGAAGAGCCTGTGTGCTGTGGGCGTGTGCCTCAAGAGGTTGGTGGTGGGATGCCTGGGCCCAGTGTCTGAACTGGCGGCAGATGGCGGCGATGCCTGTTGTCCCGGCCTGCCAACCCTCGTGCCATCCGGTGGGTCCGTTCCTACTGCTATGCGGTACTGCGTGGTGGTGGCCGGGTGATGGTGAGGACTTGAGGTGTTTTTTTGCTACAGTGCTTGTGCTTTGTCAGCGAGTCTTGTTGAGCTTCGAGTCTGAAATCTGTAGGCTGGCTGTGGTTAACGGGAGCCACCTGTGAAGTGTAAATGAAGGAATCTGATGTCGGACTCGACTAGTGTTAACTGAGTATATGTGTGAGATACTACTGTTTACACTTAGGGAAGCAAGAGTAACTACTCGGAACGGTACTACTCGTAGCTTATGTAAGTGGCATGTGATTCTAGGTGGGCATATCCATAGGTATTTCCGTCAGCCCTACTGGGTTTTCCAGTTCAAAGGGTATTTCACCCATAGCGGCTAGATAGTCCGGGGATACCATGTCAGTGGTACAGCCGGTGTCTATTAGGACATGTGCTTTATATCTGTTGATATAAATATCACCTTAGGCACCACTTTTGAGAGCCTCGTAAGCCCTATTAGGTAGGGTTTCTTGTAAGGGAACAATAGGCCTAATAGGCCCGACTTCAATGAGGCTTCTATCTAAGAATAGCTCAATTAATCTTAGATTTTTCTTTAATTATTAATCTGAGCGCTCTGTACTATCCAGAGCGCTGTAGCGCGTGAGTCCATTCTCGGTCATTCGGCCGTTTATGGTGTTGACGTGGTGCTGCGGGATGGGGATGTGGTTGTTGAGGTGTTGTTATGCTGAGCTGGCATACGCACCTGGCATCACCCTGTTATGCCTACACCCTACCCTCCCCTCTGATATGACTTTCTCTCCTCACCCCACACTCCACCCCCTCCATGGTCCCTTGTTTGCGTCCAATGTCGGTCACTCGGCCGATTTTGGCATTGACGTGGCGCTCTGGGGTCTGGGACTTGCATTGAGGCCGCTTTGCTGGCTCTTCAAGCTGGTGCAGCATTTTCAGTTGCTTGGGTTGTGTATCCGAGCTGTTTGGGACAGGCGGACGTGGTTGTTGTGGTGAACAAATGTGGCCCGCATGCCTCGTCTTCAAGTTGGGATGTGAGATTTAGGGTGAGGGTGTGGTGGTGTGTAAGGACAGCAGTGGGCGGTGATGGCCAGCCTCGTGTTTGGACGTGAGACGGGCGAGAACAGTGGTCCAGGTGGTGGCTGCTAAAGATAGTGGTACGAAACACCGGCCTCGAGACAGTGGTAGTTGTTTGGTTAGTCAGGTGTTGCCAAACAGACATTGAGAAATCAAGACTCGGAAGTCCTTCTGCACCTTCCGATGCTGAAGCTTAGAAGTGCGCCAACAAGGGATCTCGGGACGATGGGAAATAGGTGAAGGGTCGAAAAGAAATGGTGGAGAGCAAGTAGGAGCTAGTGCCGCAGGTAAGCTCACTTGCTACCCCGGTCAAACACCAGCACGAGGGCATGACGGCCCAAGCGCACACGTCCCAAATGACGGCGAGTAGTGTATGTCACGGGTACGGGTATACCCGCGGGTTTTTCTGTGGGTACAGCCGCGGGTACGAGTATGGGTACAGACTTTGTACCCGCGAAAAGATAGACCCGTGGAAATGTACCCGTCGGCCATATTTTTAATTGTTCAGATATATTTGTAAATATTTTCTAGTACTAATATTACCTTCTACAATTGATTTTCGGCCATCCAAAGTAGGTTTTGTATTTTGTTCAAGCCACAGGTGTGTGATTTTCGCTCACACTCACACTCAGCCACCAGACTCAACACCTCCACCAACCGCTCAAGAAAGCGGTAACCGCAGGCAAACAAGGTAAGTAGCTTTCAACCTATAACTTTATTAATAAACTGTATATACATATAGGTAAATTTCGTGGTTGAATGCGAAAAAACGCGTCTGACACGGCACCCACCACCACCACCAACGACGCTGTGCAAACGCACACACGAACATCGGCACTGGCACCTACACGACCCTGCCGTCATCTGCCCACGACCCACCGTCTCGCATCAAACACGAGACGGCCACGTCGTCCCTCGTTCCACCCCACCACCACCATCCCGCCTCATCAGTCACACCCCCACCGGCCGTCTCACATCAAATGCGAGACGGCCACGTTGTCCCCGTCACCCACCACACCACCCTGTCCCTCCTTACCCACCCTGGCCTCGTCACCCACCTCTGCCACGTCACCCCGGCCTCATCACCCACCTCCGCCATGTCACCTGGCCGTCTCGCTTCAAACGCGAGACGA
>QLPF01018898.1:6679-20964 GCA_003314045.1 Hygrophorus pudorinus | reverse complement strand
TACCCGTACCCGCGCTTACCCGTACCCGCGACCCGCGCGGGTACCCGCGACCCGCGCGGGTACCCGCGACCCGTGCCATTCCCTAGACAAAACTGACCAATCTGATGTCTATCGGATTTCAATGGGTATGTATACAGCTCTGTTTTCAATCTATGTACACTCATGCCCTACCCTACAAGTCCTCCATCCCTGGCACAAGTTAAAATACTTTGAGAACACCGGCTGGGAGAGAGACGGAATCGACAATGCTGAAGAAACTGTATGCAACAAGTTCAAACAGTCATATTCACTTGGTGTAAACCCAGCGGTGCTCAATACTCCAGTAGGTAGCGGTTACAAAAAGGTATGTACTACAATTATGGATGATGAATTCTCATTCATGTTCAACAAAGATGAAGACAAACATGTTCGATAATCTACCTGCATTATTAGCACCCAAACTCAAAGAGCTTCGTGACAAACTTGCACAATATCTGAGCACTGACCCTGAACAGGTGGAAGATGTACTTTTATGGTGGAATGAGCGCAAGGGAGCATATCCCCAACTATCTTGTATGGCACTCGACTATCTTACAATCCCTGGTAAGTATTTCTACTTATATATCTATATTGATAATCCCATATGCTCCACAGCTACCTCAACCGATGTTGAGCGTGTCTTCAGCCAGGGTAGGATTCTTTTGTCTCATCTTTGAAATAGGTTGTCTGTGCAGACAACACATGCACTCATGTGCATTGGATGCTGGAGTTTATTGGGATTTGTCAAGGACAATGACATCCGGGCCGTCACAGTGCAACCAGAAGTTGAGGGCGATGAAGAGGAGCTTGCCGAGGGTTGGGACAGGATTTTTGCCACTGTAGACTTAGCCACCATGTAGTATACACCTTTTAATCACAGACCCGCGGGTGACCCGTCATGGGTACGGGTACACGGGTGAGGGTACCAAATACTGTACCCGGGCATTTACCTGTACCTGCCGGTGTGGGTCTGGGCACAGCTGAAAGTACCTGGGGGTTACCTGTGCAGTTCACTACCCTCAAGCCACTTCACCATAACTGGATACAATGAAACCTTCGGGAATGATGGCTTGTAATACTCATGCCAGGACGTCTTCGAGATAAAGCATTCAATGATATCAGTGAGAGATGGTTTTTTACCTGGCCAAGTTTTGGCAGCTACCATTTTCTCCATCATCGAAATTGCATTGAGATATGCAAGGTACTTCTTGTATGAAGTTCAAAGATCTGCAGGTGCACGATTAGTCAACTCAACTGGGATCTGAAGAAGGGTGATGAGTTGATCCTTGAAAGACATAAAAGTGGACACAGTTGAAATCGAAACAGGAGTAATAGGAGTTGATGACAAAATTGACAATCTCTGTGGAAGGGAAAGCTGGGGGGAAGAGGTCGAAGTCTCATCATCACTGTCCTGTTGACATCCTCACATCAGAAATAACACTTGAGATGTAGAGACACAAATCTCACTGCTGAAATTCGAAGTACCAATTTCCCATTGTGCTCCTCCCATTCCACAGGATCATCTTGCTTGAGAGCAGTCTTATACCGGCCCTTGACTGCCCTGACATCATCCTCATCATCCCAAACATAGACACGCCTATTTCCCTCTGCCAAAATCATGAGTAATAGATCACAAAAATATTGAAACATTTACTCCTAACAGGGGAGAAATCCCTTCCCAGCTTTGTGAGTACATTTGCCAGCCTCGGGGTCACCTCATGTTTGAGTGACATGGATGGTTTCACACCTTCACAACAATCTGCGTAAAAAAGGATCTTCCCTTGTACCAAGGGTGTCCCACTTTCATCAACCTTGGGCTCCTTGTCAGCATGGTTGGGGAAGTTTCCTAATGTGTGTACACGAAAAAAAAACCCTGTGGTGCGGGAAGCCCCCTGTAAATCAAGGGGGGCATCCATGGACTTGTCAAGAATGGAATGGTCAGCATAGCCTTCCAGCTGGCCAGGGTAGGAGTGTCGACATTGGCTGGGGTGGACATGCAAGAGACAGCCGGCGTGGACTTGTGGCTGGCAGTGGGGTGGGGGACAAGGCTGGAAGCCACAATGGACTTGTGAGCAGTGGCCAGTGTGGACTTGCAGCTGGCAGTGGGGGTGTTGGCAGTGGCCGGTGTGGGCATGCGAGGGGTAGCTGGGGCAGAGGTGCGGCTGGCAGCCGGGGTCTTGACCATGGCTGGCATGGGCATGTGAGAGGCAGCCAGGGTCTTGACCGTGGCCGGCGTGGGCATGCCAGGGGCAGCCGGGGCAGAGGTGCAGCTGGCAGTGGGGGTGTCAACCGTGGCCCACATGGGCATGTGAGGGTGGCTGACAGCAGGCTTGCAGCTGGCAGTAGGGGTGTCAACTATGGCCGGCATGGGCTTGGGGCAGGCTACGGCGGTGGGGACACCTTTGCCTGCATCCCTGGGGGTGACACGCACCCCCCCACTGTGCACATTGCCTGTGTCGTCATCCTCTGCAGTGTGCACTTCCCTGCCGTCCTCGTGCATGCTGCCCACATCCTTGCTGTGGTCCCCGGGGGCATGCACTGCCCCACTGTCCTCATGCATGCTGCCTGCGTCCTTGCTACAGTCCTCGGGGGCATGCACTTTCCCGCCGTCCTCGTGCATGCTGCTTGTGTCCTCACTGTGGTCCTCGGGGGCATGCACTTCCCTGCCATCCACATGCACACTGCTCACATCCTCGGCATCCCCCTCGGCATCCTCCTCAGCATCCTCCTCGCCCTCCCTGCTGCTGTCCCCACTACCCTCCTTGCTACCCTCCTTGTCATCCGCGTCGTTGACCTTGTCGGCTGGTTTCCTGTCCGAACAACAGAGCCGGCCAGTGGTGACTCTGGTGGGACACGGGGGTAATGAACCCCTGGCAGACGAATGGGGGTGTTTGGGAGGCGCCACCAACATGCCGCTCGCTTCGAGCACACATTCTGTCCTATTGACAAAGAAATATTAGTTAAATAATAAAAATGATGGATTTAATACTAAAAAACAAGAGGAAAGGGGCCAGGGACATACTTTGTGAGCTTCTGGGGGGGCTCTGCAGCCGAATCAGCCTGCCCACGCTGGGCAGATGTCAACCTGTAGAAAAAGAAGCACAAAAAGATAAATTAGCAGTGTGAAGTTGAAAAAAAAAAAAAGGTACATACTTCCGTTTTTTACCTCCCGTTTTACTCCCCTTCCTGCTGGTGGCCCTCTTTTGTGAGGGATGGAACTGTTCTCATCCGTGTCCTAGTGATGCCAAAGTTCAGTTCAGGTCTGGTTCGGGCCCTTTTGGCCGAACCCTGAATCGGACTGTTGGTTTGGTTTGATTTAGAGGCCAAACATGGACTGAACTGGGTTCAGGTCCGAACCTGTACTATTTTGTCAGTTTGTTGTCACAACAAGTTCTAACCACCACCAGCTAGTATTAAAATATACTAAGAAGAGTGAGACACACTATCTAACAGCCTAGTGCAATTTCTATAGGTGTTTGACCCAATAAATGCACAAGTACCCCCCAAAAGTGTCAATTTTGAGATCATGAAATTAGGCTGAGTTGATGTGTCAAAATCCTAGTTAATATACATAGTATTAGACATCCACAAGGCTAAATCCAATATACATGTAATTGACCAAGTTATAGCAACTTTAGTACTAGACTCAAAATTCAGATATATTAAATATCACTCACTAGTGGTGACACTCATAGTGGCAAAAGTATATCAATATATAGTCCTTATTGACCCCAAAGATCACAACCTTTGGGGTCAAGAATCATTTTTAGGTCCAAAAAAGTCACCCAAAATTGGCTTTAGGTTCAGGTTCGAACCGGGTTCGAACCGGGTTTGGGTAACCTGGGATTGCCCGAACCCCGAACTGAACTTTGGCATCACTACCGCATCCGGTCCGTTATTGATCTGGCTCCCATTGCTATCTGATCTGTCGTCGATCTCACTGGCTGGCTTTGTGTTTTTACCTTTGGCAGCTACCCGGGTCGAGCTATGGGGTTTGGCTGGTGTGCAGCTGCGGCATGAGGTAGGAGCTTTGGGTTTGGGTGGCATGAGGCAGCAGTAGGGGAGGTGAGAGGATTGGGGCAGAACCCAAGATGTCAAACATGGTCCCATGCCATCACATGACTTGCTCAACAACAATGCATTGTGTGTATGGGCAAAATAATACAAATATATATATTTTTAGGCCAATTGGTATTTCTGTGCTAGTTAATAAAGTAATAGCACTGGTTTATGGTGTAGTGGTCTTGATCATGCAAAATTGTTATCACATGAGGCCTTGGGTTCAATTCTGGCTTTGGTTACTTTTTTTTCTCAAATTAGTAAGCACAGCTGCTGGCTTCTTTCCTAGGTTCCCAGTTTCAGTCCTGGCTGGTCCTGGCTGGTCCTGGTAGATTGCTAGTGGTCCTGTGGCATTGTGACTCATTCCTGGTAGTTCTGGTAGTTCCTACCAGAATCCTGGCAGAATCCTGGTAACTCAGAATTCCTTGTCAGTCCTGGCATTCCTGGTTCATTGACCAGGATTCTGGCAGGAATGGGGAACATCAAATTGACAGAGAAATTGTGAATTTGGCTGGGTCCTGGTTCCTGGGAATTCCTGGCAGGAGTCTGGCAGAGTCCTGGTAGATTCCTGGTGATTCCTGCCAGGACTACTAGGAATCAGGGGGCCAGTGTAAAAACCTCAGATTTAGTCAGTTTCAAATCAGCAGTGCAAGACTTCAAGTTGCTCATGCATAAAGTTCAGGCTAAGTTTTACTTCCTCAAGTCATTTCCGGCTGGCCCTAAATTCAACTTCGAGCAGAATGACTTGTCGGACACACTTGTTGTAGAAACAATATATTCTTCGACCCCCACCTCAGATTGATTGTGCCTGTTGTCCACCCCACGTGGTTCTTCAGCCTCCTCTTTCCTTTCCTTTTCCTTTCCTGTCTTGCACTGCCTTTGCACTATCGTATCGCGAGACCTAACACCATGTCACCCCTGTCTCACCCGCTGCCTTGCCCGTTCCATATCAGTAAACATCTGCAGATGCCCCCCTTGCTGTCGGGTCTCACCTGCCACCAACCGTGATGCCTCACCGACAGCTCAGCTATCGAAATAGCCAATGGTGTTGTGCTGTATTTCCTGTCCCTAGGCAAACCTGCACCCAAAGACAGCTGTCTCTAGGCAAACCTGCACCCAAAGACAGCTGTCTCTATTTTGTCAGTGGCAAGTTGGCTTCCATGGAAAGCAGTGTATGTGTAGGTGACAGTTTCTCTGCCGATGACTATGATTTCATAGTGGATGCTGACATCGTGAGTGGCCTTCATACTACCCTATTTCTCATCTCACAATGGCCCTGATGTGTCTGATGTCTGAGAGCTGTGATTATCAACCATTGCCTCATGTCGTGACACTGACTGGTACAGTGAGTGCCAAATCCCTGCCGGTGGAAACCTGCCATGGCTGAGTAAAGGACAGGGTGCCGAAAAGATAGATGAACACAGGTTTAGTTGCGACATCAAGCATTGGGTGGCCAATTAGCAACAAGCAGGTCATTTCATCTGCTCCTTCCCCTGTGAAATCAGATGCTTCAGCAAAAAGGCGCCTCTGCCTTGCCATTCCGGTTGTTTTTTATCTCAGGCTCCATCAGAGGCAACGCCATGGGCCTGGACGACAAAGATCTTACCAAACAGCTCACTGTTGAGGTGAGGGAGGTTGCCTTCTTGGCCCGGATCCAACCACGATTCCGACTTCCACGCCTAAAAAAGGTGAGCCTACCTGTCGCAGCTTGTGTCATCTTGACCTGCTGTTCCAGCAAAAACACCCCACTTCACCTGGACTATGAAAACAAATGACAGCACAAGCCCAAAATCAACAGGGCCCCCGACCGAGACAGAGAAGGAGAGCCTGATTTGTAGCAAATAAATCACAAATGAAAACACTGACAAGGATGACTCAAATGAGACCATGTCAGATAACTCTCAATTTGCAGAAGGTTCTTCAAAAAAACATAAAATTTGAAATCAAAGTCTCACCTCTGTTTTTTTGTAATATTACATAACCTATTTTCTCTCTCTCAGCAACTTCATTCCTGACCGTCTACCGCAATGCCAATCTCGACTATCAAAGAAAAAAACTGTGGGCAACAACAACATCAAGATTCAGCATATAACACCATGCAAAAGAAAAGACAACAACAAAGAGCAGGTCGTCAGACACCCCATAGTTCTGTTAATGGCAAACATTGCTCTCACAGTTTACTACATAGTTTCTAAATCAATTGTTTAATGGAATCTAATGGTGACCAGTGCTCACAAGCTACCGATGACCAACATGATGTCTTCACCCAGGCCCCTGACTCTGTCGAAAAACCATGGTGGGACACCTTCACAGCCGATATGCAAAAAAACAGGTGGCCAGCTCCGGTGTGGAAGAACTGCAACTATTGCAATGTGCATCTACTATGAGGAGAGAGCAAATCATTTTGTTGCTCAGGAGGCTGCAACATCACTCCCTCACTCCTGCCCATGCCCACCAGGATCCGGGAATTGGCCAATGCTCACCCCAGTGAAATATCTACAAAATCAAGAAAACTGAATAACCTGTTTTGCCTGACCGCCATTGGCTCCAGCAGAGGATTCAATCATTTTCAAACAGGTATTCACTGTCTGCTTCCTGCACTTCATGCTCATCCCTACTCCTTTGTCAGGCATGGACTCTGACTCTGTCACAGGCTGTGTCTACCACCACATTTTTGACATCACTGATCACACACAGGCCTTACACTGGTATCTGTATGATAGTCATGACTGAAGTCAAGAAGCCAGAAAGCAAAGTGTACCCACCCATTGGGTCACATTGGTCAACAAAGATCTCTGTGATCATAACCCCTACATCGACTACCTTTGTTTTTTCACCTCTTGGCCTAAAGACATGTCTACTGTCCTTGAGATCACTGACCACTCCAGCAAGGGCGAATTTGCCGCCCTTTTTGCATCCAGCTAATACCACAATGGTCTGCCCACAGAACATCCTCATATGGCATGACAACATGTGTGAACCCACCTTTATCCCCATCTTCAGCTACCATTATGAGCCCCTGCAGTACCCACTACTCTTCCCTCATGGAACAGCCGGTTGGGGTCTTCAACAAAACGATGCGGACAGACAAATCACGACCCTGCCTTTTACTCAAAAACAATGGTATAAACTTTGACTGTTAACCGAGGAACGATTTCTCATCTTCAGACACCTCACCTGCAAGTACCTATGCAACATGTATTCTCGCATCGAAGAAGAGAGGTTAAACTACATCTATCTCAGGCATATCGCTGCTGCTGCTGCTGACACACCCATCGATATCACACTGCCCTCCAGTTTTTTAGGGTCACAAAAATGGACCTCAGTGCAGACTGCAGATGCCCTTGCACTTGCCCGTGAATATGGGCTGGCCTCACTCTTCATCACCATGATGTGTAATCCTCAATGGCCTGAGATAACAAGCCGGCTACGACCTAGACAGTCCACAAATGACATCCCCATCATTGTCATTCGAGCCTTCAAGGTCAGGCTTCAGAGGCTCATTCATCTCCTACATAGAAAATTTGGAGGCATAACCTACATCATAAAGGTAATTGAGTTTCAGAAATGGGGACTGCCACACACACACATTGTTATCAAGGTCCGATTTCATCTTCCATTATCAATGCCATATTCTAAGATCACTTCTTAGTTACATTGAGATATGCCCCATGATGAAATCTCCACCCTCATCAAGGCAGAGCTCCCTAAAAACAATGACACTTTGTGGGCCAAGATCGCCCGACACATGACACATGGCCAAGACCACCTCACTCGAGAGACCAGCCACTGCTGCAAAGACAACAAATGCATCTACAGGTTTCCCCACCCCATTACCCAACAGACTTGGGTGAATGACACCGGCCAAGTACACTACCGAAGACCAACTGAAGAAGACCGTTGGATTGCTACTCATATCCCAGAACTCATCGATGAGTTGGACTGCCACATTTTTGTCGATGTTGTCTTCACCGTGACTGTTTTCAGCTACTTATATAAATATCTCTACAAAGAGGGCGACAAAACTTATTACAGTGTCACTCACGACCAAACCAACGATGTCATCGATGAAATAAAAGACTATGTAGAAGCCTGCTACCTCTGCTTGACAGAGAGCACATGGCACATCCTCAGATTCGGCATCACATCAAAAGAACCCTGCATCCACTCTATCTCCATCCACCTCCCCAACAGCAACATCACAAAATTCCACGCCAAGCAATCAGCTTCACCACTACTTTGATATTTCCACTGGCCCCCCCACAACATCTTTGAACCACTAACAATCATCAATTACTACCAGCAGTTTGTGCTATACAACTGTGAAAAACAACCTCAACCGAACATTCATTACCTCGAAACACCCATGTTTGGGGCTGTCTGCCAGATGGCCTGTCCTTGCCAGCATGGCTGCAAGATCTGCCATTTACAGATTGTGCCCCCCACCGCAGGCGAGGCTTTCTATCTGCAAACCCTGCTTTGCCACCAACCAAGACGTTCCTTTGATGACATCCTCACTATTGATGGCTTTTTGCACTCCACCTTTCATGCGCATGCAATCACAGTATGTTGAAACTGCACAGTGTACTGCAGTTTCTGTTGGTACTTTGTATTCATTATTATTTACTAACATATATAATACAAAATAGAAAATATAAATATAAAATGAAACAAGGACATTGTGCATGAGCACAATGTCCTCACCCCCCTTGCTGCTGTTGGATGTGTTTGTAAAGGCGCTGTCTTGCATTTGCGAGCAAGACAGCAGGGTGGTGGTGGGAGGTGAAGCCACCATCTCACTTTCACTGTGAGACGATGGGTGGGGGTGGGTAGTCAACAAAACCGAACCCGCCATCTTGCATTTGCAAGCAAGACGGCGGGGTGTGATGGGCGGTGAAGCTGCTGTCTCACTTTTACTGTGAGACGGTGGAGTGAGCTGGGTGTCACCTTCCACTCGTGTTTGCAGTGAGGGAAGGTGGTGCCAGGTTTACTTAAGTTACCATAATGTACCATAAATGAGAGGAAATACTTACCTTTTCACAGTTGAGGGTGGAAGCACCACCCTCAACCAGCTATTCCATGTCGGTTCCGTCTGTGTTGTGGTGTGTGGGGTTGGTGCTGATATGTTGGTGGTCATTTTTTTCGTGCAACAAGTTGTTTGTGACCGTGTCACATCTATAAAAAAAATCAATTGCAGTGGAACAGATGAAGAAAAACTCACAGGCTCAAGAGAAACTTGGGCGAAAAGCCCTACGGTATAACCGCCAATAACTGCAACCTGTCATCATGGGTGATGGTATGGCCATGGGTATGAAAACTCACAACCGCACCCATACCTGTGTGACCCGTAACCGTGACACCACGGGTTTTCCCATACCCCTGGACATCCCTACCTAGGTCTTTTCAACCACGAGAATGAAGGCCAGCTTGCCATGCAGGAAGCCGTCTCATCCTACTGCACACCTTCACAGCTCAGATTTCTCTTCACCTGCCTAACTCTAGAAGACTATCCCGCACTGCCACTCTGGGACATATTCAAAGAACATCTATTGCAAGACGACATCACATCCTCACATTCTACCGAAATAGGCACCAATAGGACCCTGCAGAGGATCTCTGTCTCACTGAGGGAAAATGACCGCTCACCCTCTGACTTCGGCCTACCAGAGCCATTGTTTATCACTTCTGACATCCTTGCAGAGCAAAGCATTTACAAACCTCACCATGACCACCTGAGTCAGAGTGCGACTGAAAAATTCTGCTATGAACCTCAAACAATGACAGGTTTACAACAAACTCCTAAACAATGTCCTTGACCACAATGAGGAACCCTGCATCTCACACAGCCCTTCTTTCCTGGAAGGAAACCCAGGCCGGGGCAAGACTTTTATCATAGATGCTTTGTGTAGTGACCTATGCATTCAAACTCTGATCACA
This sequence comes from Hygrophorus pudorinus, assembly GCA_003314045.1. NCBI lineage: Eukaryota > Fungi > Basidiomycota > Agaricomycetes > Agaricales > Hygrophoraceae > Hygrophorus > Hygrophorus pudorinus. The sequence goes on along the minus strand of QLPF01018898.1, from coordinate 10,950 downwards.
CTCATTGTCAGAACCACAGCCCTGTCTGCAACCCTATACAGAGGAGGCAGAACTGCCCACAATCTCTTCGGCATTCCTGTATCAGAGGTATGCCCCACCCCCCTGAAGTGCGACACCAGATGATAACGACCCACCGAAAAAAAAACAGACCACATTCCTCACCTCCAAAATACCTTTAGCATCCCCATGTGCCAACCTCATCAGAGCAGCCGCCATCATTGTCTGGGACGAATTGCCAGCAGCTCACGTCACCACCATAGAATGTGTCAATCGACTTTGCAGGAGCATCACAAGCATTGACACTCCTTTTGGATCTATTCCTTTCATAGGCATCGGTGACTTTTGCCAAGTCGCACCGGTCATCACAGGACAAGGTCCCACTTCTGCCCATATGTAGTGCATAGCACGGGTTTACCGCGGGTTTTTTTCGGCTACCTGTACCCGTCAAAACCTGTACCCGCATGGCGGGTACAGGTATTATCTGGGTCCGGGTCCGGGTCAGGGCGGGTACTACTGTAGTACTATGGGTAGGAGACCTGCTGCATGCCTGCGGCAGGTCTCTCATGATTACTTAGTAACACCTGATAATATACACATAATAATATAATTACTGAGTGGGCAAGCACACACTCGCCTACTCACTGCCCACTCACCCGCTCTGTTTGCTCACTCACCCTGTGCACTCACCCGCTTGCTTGCCCACTCACCCATTCCCTGCTCCCTGAGACCTTTTCTTGGATGACATGGCCTGGGTGACACATTTGCATCGTTGGTTGTCGGGTTGTGGTGGTGATGTGGCCCGGGCGACGTGTTTGCATTGGGCAGTGATGCATTTGCATTGTTGGTTGTTGGGTGGTGGTGGTGACATGGCCTAGGTGATGTGTTCATGTTGGGCGATGACACATTTGCATCGTTGGTTGTTGGGTGGTGGCGGTGATGTGGCCCGGGCAATGTGTTCGTGTTGGGTGGTGGTGCCAGTGAGATGGCCTGGGTGTGGGTACTGGTGCACCCAGAACACCTCTGGAAACATAGTAATTAGTCAATATAACTGTTTTACTTACCTTTCATAACCTTTCTTTCCTTCTGCTTGACTTCATTGAATGTCGAGCGGTTGTGGTTGGGTTGCTGGCATTGTTTGTGTTTGTTGAGGTAGCACAAAAAGCTCAAGAAATTCGAAAAAATGATCGTTTTGAGCTAAATAAAATACAAAAAAATATGTAAAATATGTGATAATATCTGCAGAATGCTATTGTATAATACCCGCACATACCCGCCATACCCGCGCCACGGGTACAGGTTCTGTGCGGGTTCAGAAATAGTTATTGATACCCAGACCCGGTGTGACCCGTACCCGTGACCCGGCGGGTTTTCAATACCTGTGCTATGCACTACCCATATGGGCTCCATCAAGTCATTGCCCATTTGGAACAAATTTGTCACAGTATCTCTCCATACCCCGATAAGAACCGCGGCCGATAATGTATACACCCACAAGATCGACCTTCTCGGCCAAGACTACTGCCACATCACCATTCCTTGACACCCTGTCCACCATACAAGACTGCATCAACTTCCTGTACCCTGTGGACATCAGAAGCAACCCGATGAAGTGTCTCGGCCGTGTGTTCCTCACCCCCTGCAACACCTTCGTAGATGAATTCAACAACAGCATCTTAGACCTGCTCCCCGGCCAAGAGTGTAAGTCCCACCCATAACACACCAAACAGCCAACCTAAAACAACCCCATCATGTAGACCAATATTATAGTGCCGACAAGATCAAAGAGGACAATGACCTATCCCTTGACCACATCTATCGGTCGCCCGACCATCTCGCACTCACAAAACACAATGGTGTACCACCACACACCCTCTGTCTGAAAACGGGCGCCGTCTGCACTGTCATGCACAATCTCAGCATGCCCAAAGGGTTAGTCAAGAATGCCCGTGTCATTGTCACAGAAACACAGCTCCACTCCATCCAAGTACAAATCATTGACAATCACACCCAACAACCAGGAGAAAACCACTCCATACCATGAATCTGCTTCTCCTTCCAACCCCTCCACACTGCCTGGACAGTCCACTGACATCAATCCCCCCTGCAGCTGGCATATGCCTCCACATTTAACAGCTGCTGCAGCCTCACCCTCGACAGAACCATCATTGACCTCCAGACCCCTGTCTTTGCCCACGGCCAACTATACACTCTCACATGTTCGCAAGTCATCAGACAGCAAACTATTCACAGACAGAGACAGAGAAAACGTAACTAACATAGTTTACAAAAAACTCATTGTATAGACATACCATTGCTATCCTCCATCCCACAAAGAGAAGAATCTAAGCGACCGGTGCGACGGCAATGCTGTATACCTAGTATTATATACATCTTTGGCTTGCCTTTGCGCCTGAAACTGCCCGAAGTTAGCCCAGAGGGGATTTCATGTTCTACTGATTGTTCTACCTTCTAGGACTTTAAGACTTACCATCAACCACTCTGGTGTTGCACCACCCACCAACTCTGCACCCATCTGACACCCATCTCCAACCCCACCACGGAATGACATGCAAGCACTGTGCAGCCAGGACGGTCCGGAAGATGGAAGGAGAGTTGGCAGTCCAGGAAAGCAGGTATCACCACCACCATAAGCCGCCCACTGCATGCAGGCAATGTGGCTCCGACCTTGGGGCACACACAGGGCTTCTCATTGAGTCCCTATTAATTCTTTCATACAGTCTATTTACTCACTACATGCAACTGATGTGCACATTTCGACACACTGTGTCATGCTACCAAGCACCAGCATGATAGTGTTGGTCTGGCTGCGGCTGCCAGCAGCTTGAAGCCAGCAGTCAAGCCAAAAATAAGCCAGTCGATGTATAAACTAGCCTTAAACTCAGTTCACTGAGTGCACAGTACCTGTCCGTTTAGATAGGTTGTGCTACTGGTGTGTGGTATGAGTTAAAGTATAGTTACTGTAAATACATGTAAATAAAGAGTATATATGCTGAAACCGGTAATTAAGGTAAAATAGGGAATAAATGAAGGAATAGGGTAAAACCGATTCCTTACACGATGCCCGGCTGGCTGGCAGCTGGGCACCGACTGCAGCTATGACTGGTCCTCTAGGTACAGCTGGCAGCTGGCAGCTAAGCCAGTACTTACAGTACATACTATTTTACTTATAATATTATCTATTATGCAATTTGCCAGGCTGCCAGGTGAATTTTGCAATTTGTTCATGTGTTTGTTTTCGGGCACACTTGGCCTCAGCCACCAAATTCGAACTCAGCCACCCACCTCAAGACTCCACCAACCACTCGAGAAAGCGGTAACCATGGGCGATCAAGGTGAGTAACTACATATATTACTCTACAAATGCATACTAATAGTATATGTATTGATTTTATACAGTAATAATGGGGGTTGAACACAAGACAGTCGTGTTCAACCCCCAACACCTACCTTGCCCCCACACCAACACAGCTGCACCCACCATCACCGTTTACCCCCACCACCCACACTGTCTCGCATCAAACACAAGACTGATCGTGTCACCCACCTCACCCACCAGCCTCCACCACCTCCTTTTTGGCCCTCTTGCACACAAATGAGAGGGCTGCATCACCGGCCAACCCCCACACCCACCTCATCCTCCCTCTTGCAAATGACAAGAGGGCCGTGTCACCGGCCACCACCACCACCTCTGCCCTCTTGCACACAAACGAGATGGCCGCCAACCCACCTCTACCTCCCTCATCGCAACTACCACCCCCACACCATCTCGACTCCCACACCCCAGCCCTCTTGTGCAAACACAAGAGGGCCATGTCACCCTACCAACACCCTGGTCCCACATCCCAGCCCTCTCGTGCAAACGCAAGAGGGCTGTGTCACCCTACTAATACCCCAGTCCCACATCCCAGCCCTCTCGTGCAAATGCGAGAGGGCTGCATCACCCTACCAACACCCTGGCACCCTGGTCCCACACCCTGGCCCTCTTGCATGCAAACACAAGAGGGTTGTAGGTAAATTTTTCTTTATTTAGAGTACTACTGTGTCACCAACAATGCCCACCTCCTCCGCCCTCTCACAAACCAACACGAGAGGGCCGTGTCTCTCCTCACCATGCCATTATGTACATAGATAGTCATCATATAATATATTATGTAGTCCTAGTTGCAGCTGGGCCAGCCTTCGGCTTGGCGCCAACTTCAGGCAACTGTCAGTCACCTGAACAGGCTGCTGGCTGCAGCTAGGCAATATAT
>QLPF01018895.1:0-14441 GCA_003314045.1 Hygrophorus pudorinus | reverse complement strand
ATCTGGAAAATCTGCGGTCACTGCCTCCATTGCTAGGGAATGTAAAAAGCTGGCATTCTTTGGGCGCAGTTCTTCATCAACCGTAACAATGTCGACACCACGGATCCGGAATCATATTTTCCGTCAATTGCTCTTCAGCTTGCAGATCATCTCCCAGACTCAAATATCCCTCTCGTCATCCATGACGCATTGAAAGCAAACCCTTTGCTTCTGGATGATATCTCTACGGAGCAGGCTTCAAGTCTTTTTGTCGACGCCGTTGACGCCGCGTCGAAGAAAGATCTTAGAAAGCCAGTAGCAGTCGTGATTGACGGCCTGGATGAAACCAGCAGACCTCGCCTTCGATACACTGCGGACATATTCTCGAAATTGTTTGCGAAGCGTCGTTGTCGCAATGCGAAGGTCTTCATCCCTAGTCGGACAGAGGATGATATTCAAAAACCATTTTCGAAAGCCTTTCACGTGCGGCATGTAAACCACATGCAACATCTGGATACATCTGCCGAATCGTCTATTAAGGATGTCGGTCACTTTCTGTGGAGGAGAATCGGAGAAGTCAAGTAGGCCATCGATCTCCGCGACAGACAGTGGTTCGCGTGAAACCACAAGGCAGCAAACAACCCGACGGAAGGTCTCGAATGTCCATGTATCTTGGCGGTCCCTGTACACGAGATGCAGGATTACTCGGTAGAGCACATTAATGTCATCCATGCCTTTGGTGCTGAGCGCGTCGAGAAGATCGTTTAGACACTCCCTCCCCATTGCTTCAATTTGCTCCTGGAAGAATTCCACGACCGTTGCCCAGATGAAACGCCCGACGCTCGAATGCACAGAGCCTGCATCCGCTCGTCCCCAGGCCATACCTCCCAGTTGAGATCGTGGTTTCCAACTATCTCAGGCAGACTACATCTACTAATCGTGTCGACGTTCAACACTTTGTTCGCCGGCTTCGAACCGTTCTTGTGGCCGGAACTGACACAATTGATGGCCGAACGGTTCCCCGACTTTTTCGATCACCAGTGTCTGTACAGACGAACAATTCCGTTGATATTGGCGTCTCAAACGGAGAGCTTGCTGTGCAATGCCGTCTCCAGCTTGCTAGAGCAAGTGAAAGCTTGAAGCATGCGGCTTTGTTTAACAATGATCTTTCGACAAGAGCGGTGGATTCGTTGGCTGGGCTGGGGTATGCTGTGCAATTTTGGTTCTCGCATCTACCACACGAAACCACAGCTGCATCAGGTGTTGCTATTATGGACGGCACCCTCCCGCTCTCTCAACTTACACAGTCACTTCGATTATCACCCGATGACCGTCCAAGGATCATATCGTCCGTCGATGGGATAGGGCGAGCAGGCGGCCGACTGGTGAATTCACTCAAGGTCACAGTCACTGGGTCTGGTCCGTTGCATTCTCGCCAGACGGGAAGCGAGTTGCCACCGGCGGTGATGATAAGACCATTCGCATTTGGCACTCAAACCGGACAACACATTGGACCTTTGTGCGGTCCGTCGCATTGTCTCAGGTAGTGACGACAACACGGTTCGCGTTTGGGACTCTCAGACCGGGAAGTCCTTTGGTCCGCCGTTTCAAGGCCATACTGCCTGTGTGCGGTCCGTTGCGTTCTCGCCAGATGAGAAATGCATCGTCTCCGGTAGTGACGATCGTGGCGTTCTTGTTTGGGATCAACAGAGTGGACGACTCGTCACTAGCTTTGTGTGCGCTTTCGCATATTCACCAGACGCAACCTATCTTGTATCGGTATCTCCGCATGGCACCGTTCTCTTTTGGGATCTAAAGACTCGTGTGCCCAGTGATGTGACTGTCGCAAAAGATTTGATTTCTGTTACTATCTCACCGGACGGAAGCCGAATCGCGATGGCTTCGTTGGACGGTACTGTTTACCTTGTAAATGCAGGGACTCACCGGCTTGCGTCACCACCCATCACCACCTCTATTGCTGGCTTTACATCCCTGACATTTTCATCGGACGGTTCACGGCTCGTTCTGGCAAGCATCGACGGCAGAACCTGCCCCATGAATGCTGCAGACGGGAAACCAATGAGCCATACACCTGCTTCGAACGTTTTGTCGGGGACGAACAACGTGATGTCCTTTAACATGAAGATAGGGTAGAAATCGAGTAAATCGAGTGAGGCTCTTTTGCGGTGGTTCCCTTCAGATGACCCCAGTGTTGGTCTGTGGGCGTACGTTGATGGGAAACTTATCGGGAGCAATGGCCCTGGGGGTACATCGTTGACCGTCATTGATTTGGACAGCTTGGAGGGACGAGGCACGTCGATCATCGATTATTATCACCACCGGACAACCGCCGGAGTCGGACATTGTTCAGAAGTCTTATAATGTAAAAATGTCAGCTCGTTCAAAAGCAAAAAATTACCTTTCCTTCGAGTTTTATCATGGTGAACTACACTATTCTCGCTGGGGCTACACCGCGTTCATCGTCTCCTACCTCTTCAACTCGGACGCATGCTCCCTCACCGTCCTCAATCAATCACCCACCGGCACCAACCCAAGCTGGATCGCATCCCACCTCACCAATCGGAGCATCCTCTAGTGAGTCCCAGCAGTAGTCACGTCGCGATTGATGGTCAGAATGTCATTTTGTTTGCAAGTGCCACAAATGAAAATCCTTGCAGTCCTTCAATGTCCTATTTGGAGGTGCACTTTCAAATGCTATAGAAATCGTCAGCACCGATGGTGGCAGCCCCGCGTTCGCGACACCATTGTCAACAGGTCAAGTCATAGCTCTTAACGTAACGTACCTGTTCGCTGGAGCACAATGCATACTTTGACTGTGCTGCTGTTGACAGTTCGGCTCGGGGAATGGCCACGTCTTCCCAACCCTGCCCGACCCAGAACACTTCGACACACTCTCGTCGTCGATCTTCACGTTCCCCACGCTCCCGTCGCCCTCTCAAGGCGTGTCCCATCCCCATATGGCATTAGAGCACGGTGAAGAGGTCTTCGTGTCTGATTTGGCGAGTACAATCTGTTAGAAGTACCTTCTTAGCATGCGGCTTACCTTCGTTTTGTGTGTTTTGTGCAGGGTGGAGACACAATTTGGCGGCTTGTCGAAGACGGCTCACCAGGAAAATGGAAGATCCAAGGGCAAATTGACCAGCCCGGGGGCAGCGGTCCAAGACACATGGCCGTCCAGGGTGCGTCATTAACCCCCTCAACGCCTATTGGCAACCACTCACTCACTCACAAATTCCTTACAGACAACTTCCTCTACGTCATACATGAACTCTCCTCCACGCTGACCGTCCAAGAAATCCCTGCAGCCCCCAATGCCACGAGCTCCCTCCTCGCCAACGTCTCTATCATCCCCCCAGACCCGCCCGCAGGAGCTGTTTTCGCTGCCGGTGAGATCTTGCTCCCACCCCCGAGCGCAAAATTCCCCATCCAGTACATCTATGCCTCGAACCGCAACACCGGCGTACAGGACCCACGATCGCTATATACCAGCACGACCCCTCTCTGAACCCGCCTGCGCTGACGCGGGTGGCAGAGGTGTATACAGGGCTCGACCAGGTGCGCGGGATGGCAATTGGGAACACGGAGGATGGGGGGGACGAGTTTTTGGTGGCGAGTGGGTTTGCGGGGACTGGGGGCGTGGTGATGTTTAGGAGGGTGGGGGGAGGGGCCGGGTTGGAGGAGGTGGCGAGGAATTTGGATGTGCCAACCCGGTCATCTTTTGTATGGTTGTGAGGGCGTAATTTGAGTGGTGGTTTAATCAATAGATCCCGGCCGACTTGAACTCTTGGTAGTGATGGGACCACATGTACACATAGCTTACTAGTACAAATCTATGTCTACGATTAATCCTTAACCACAATGTTCAGGTTCATCCGGCAGACTCACCATCTCGTTCAGGGGCCCCGAGGGTATTTCAATGTCCTTCAGTTGCGCGTCTGCCAAAGCGACAATCAATGGAGTATAAGATCGTTCGAACGTACTAGGAGAGGTGGAAGCCCAATGGCGGAAGGCATCCCTCGATTGAGAAGGTCGTTCTCGTCACGGTGTTGCACAATTGTACAAGGTGTGTCTATTATCCATTATTGGTACCTCCCATCCACCAAGCCATCAATATATGAGGGATATATACCTGTAACGGTTGTACAAGCCGCGCTTTCGCTTTACTTTATTTACAGCAAGATTTTTTGTACAAAAGGTAGCAGTCATGTGCGAAGTCAATTGCGTACCCACAAATCCCATCACACTACTGCGACCTCCAGCGCATCGGAAGTAATGTCATCAGCTCTCATCGCCCTTAGCACATATACGCCTGGGTTAAGTAGAAACGTAGCGACGCCATTTGCGTTCGTCGGAACCGCCTGAACCACCCCATCAGTGGCTGTTACCAGCGCTTCACGAGCGGCTCAGACCCCCGACTGAGATCGTGACAGAAAAGTCCACGCCCGCAGGCGCAGCTCGGCGACCATTGAGTTTCAGTGGTGTACTAGCCCGTGGCACTTTTCTCGACATGAGCTAGTCTCTCCAGACAGACACGTTTCTCGTACCTACATCAGGAATGAGCGCCCAAAGGACACTGTCACCATCGTTGATCTTCGCCTGACACCCGCCAACTTGAACGTATTTAAAGTTGAGCCAGAGACTCCAAAACGTGCCCACCGCCGCAGGCACACCGAGAATTCGGTTGATGAGGAAGTCTTCCATGTTGGGGAAAAAGTCTCTGTTCGAATGGGATAAGATTTCCAAAATACAGGTTAAAACTGTACCACTTCAGCGCAGTACTAGTGATGCCACTCACCCACCCCAGTTGCCACCCGAGGCCATCTGGAGCGCATTGGTACACGCGGGACCCGGAATAGGGTTTGCGTTGTTATTAGTTCCGTCACAGGGGAACGCATCACCTCCCAGGGGTTCCACCATACCCGCCCCGACGCCGTTGACTACACCTTCGAACAGCGTGTTGTTCTGTAGGGCGTTTACTATCCTGACCTTGACATTGACTGCGGCCATTCTACACATTGCGGCTGAGAAAGGGAGGGTGAAAAGGGTACATTGATCTACCTGAAAGGTTGTTTGACAAAGTTATGTCTTGCGACGGTGGGGGCTTCACAAGATGGTGTCTACAATCAACTTGTCCCCTTGTACCCTTTTATCCTAGAATCCTTAGGAGGCGCCGACTGGTGGGAGAAACCTTGATTGCGGTCCAAATGGAAGTAGTCTTGACATCGTACAACATTTCTGCTGCCGATGGCGTCCGCCACAGGGAAATGAGACCTCCGAGTAGGCTCCGACATGGAACCTCGCTCCCCACTATCCGGTATCGTCATGGGTCATATGGTTGAATAACTGGAGAACCAACCAACTACAGCTGCTCTCGACAGACACGGTATCAGTCCAGCTATGTGGTAGGGTTATGAGTCACGGACGTCCATTGATCAAGTCAGCAACCAGGCCAGAAAATTCGACAAAGGAACTCACCTGCATCGGGAATAGAGCAGATCCGTTTTCCTGCGTATTTGTGGAAGACCGTTTTGAGAGACGAATAGTATAGGCGACGGATCATTTAGCGATGATTTTGAGAAACGGCCAGCAGTCGATCGAGCGTTCAGCATTTCCACGAGTCGGACCAAGGTGTTGGAATCGAAAACTTGTCAAATAGATACTAGGCACCAGGAATAGCAGGGTTACAGGGTGTCTTGGTCCGTCTCAACAACTGAGGCTTGCGATGAGCTGCGGCAAGCTATGACCTTCTACGCTTCCACGAAGCGGCGTTGACTTACTGTAACGTCATTAACTAGACAGCCGAAATGTCGCATGGGGAGGGGAGAGTCGATTGGTCTAGTTCCAAAAAGAAGTCTGTCATCCAAATATAGTAGCTTCTCCGGTATCCTTCCTAATTAGTAAGGATATCTATCTCACCACGCCACAGAGCAGATAATATTTATTAGACCCTAACCTCCTGTATTTCTGTGTTATATAGTTTCCCTCGCCCCTTGAGTCCCCCTGTGGACACTGAAGAGCGCTACATCAAATCCCACGATCTGCCTGAAGCGCGCATGCAGGAACTGCTCAAACTCCTCGCTGAACACAATTCCCATGGTCACATAGTGACTTACTCCTCTAGGAGTGGTACTTGGGTACCTTGGGATCGCCCAACACGACAATTTAGGAATGGCCATTCCGTGTTAGTTGCTGCATCTGGCCTAAACAAGGTCCCTGGGTTAGTACCACCTATCTGTCCCCATGCAGACAATGGGTTTCGTGTCACAGAGTATTGTCATATGAAGGTTCACAAAACCAAAGAGGATGAGTGGGTTCATCGTGCAGATCACAACTGCCCTTTTGTTGGTAAGTATTTTTTCACGACTTCAACACTAACTCGAACTCAACTCTGAATACATAGTCCATATCCCGTCACTACCAAGGTCCTATCCACACGCCCAATATTCATTAACAACAGCCACAGGCGATGATGAGAGTGAGGTCGAAGTACGTAATTATCGTATGTTGTGTCTTTATTGTCACCATCTTACTTCTGACTCAGACCCCAGTTGTCCGTCCCACGCCTCCCCCATCTCCAATTTATGGGTCATCTTTGGCAGCAGGATCATCACTGGTCGCTGCTGATGCTGACTTTTTCTTGCCGCCACAGTCCTCACCATCTCTGCCGACTTTATCATGGTCGTTCCGAATTCCCCGCAGTCATCACCATCTCCACAGAATTTCAAGTCCTCACCATCTCTGGAGTTTGTGAACTCCCCGGAGTCATCGCAGCAACTTCAACTCACCAAGTCCTCTCCGAGTTCATCTTTGCGGACTTTCAAAGCTATGCCCAAAAGCTGTGATGGTCTAAAGTCTTTCTTTGGACCTTTAAAAGCGAAGGCTCGTAGGTCCCCTGGTATGTCACAGTTGTCTTACCTTAGTATCATCTGCGCTGTTCATTGCTGATCCCTTTTGATAGACTTTGAGCTCATCACTGACATACTCAGTTGGGACCAACACAGTGATGGTCACTTCGAAAATGGTAAGTTTTCATATATTTGATCTAATCAATGTCGATGTTAGGGCCAAGGCACCCTGCTGCTGATTCTGCATATCCACCAGCAGTGCTTGTCCCATACCACTCCAAAACAAGGCCAGGGTGCTCCAATCGGACATTCAGCCACCTCTAATTCCTCAACTCATCCCTCGGATGGCTAATTCGGGAGTTCAACTCCACTATGGGTATCCCCATGCACTCTTGGGCCGCTCTGGTCACACACACACTGCTGTGCTCAGGTTGTAACTGTATGTATTCAGAGGGTGGTTACACTGCTCATATCGTCGATGGGCACTGCTCCAATACACCTGAGCTCCCTCATGGTATGTCCAACTTGCATTTCCAATGTCTTTCTGATGACTTATGTGTATGTAATGTAGTTCGGAGTCTTTTAGAACTTCGGCCAGCCACAATGACCCCCCTCACCTTTGAGCTCCGAGCTGCCCCCCAGCAACTACAGCATGAGCAACACTGCTGCACGCAAATGCCTTGACAGCATGGTCAGCCGACCGCTTTTGGAGTGGAACTCCCGTGTTGGTGTTCCCCGTGATGTGTGGTACGTGGCCTCAACTGCCCGGGTCCAATGTGACGACTGCCACCTTGTACGAACGTTCAATGCTGACCGTTTGCACCGGGACTTGGAAGGAGTGTGTCAGGATACCGCAACAGTGTATGGGTACTATGGGTCAATTGCAGAGGGTTGTCAGATGTGACCGGGTGAACAAAGAGTTTTTCTTGGTAGTTATCTTGCATGTGTGTACTCCCTCTCAAAAATGTAACAACTAATTCACGCTCACTCTAATAATATGATCTGTAAATTGTGCGACACCGTGCTTCCCTTTGATTGAGTGTGTAGTAATGCTATAGTACTACATGTCCAAGATAACTGAGACAAGACCTGCTGCTTCCTTCGATAACCCAGCCTCCTGAAACATCTCCACCCAGAGATCCTTGTGAGCTAACTTGGATATAAGTTTCACCTTTAAAATAACATTTTCTAAGTGTGGCGAAGGCTTTTTCAACACGCTCACCGAAATCAAGAACATTGGCTACTGCCAGACTCGGAGCTTGGACTCTAGCGCATGGTCGTAAAGCTAGAATTGGCGTGGAAGGTGAAATTGCTGCTAGGGAGGAAAAGGAAGTGGTTGGCGAAAGTGAAGTGATGGTCGAGTGTGACCTTGCAGCCTGGGATTGAGATCTCTGAGAGGGCGAGTGTGGTACAGACTCGGATTCCAAAGGTGCGACTTGCCCAGGTGTAACAGCCATACAGGTAAAATGACCTGCTAACTCATCAACTCTCCCCTGCCCCTCCCACAGCTCTGCTCTTGTGGATCTCATAAGCCCATCAACAGAGGGCTGTGCGATACGGTCGCGGAAAAGTTGAGTAAATTCATTGACTGTGGTGTCTTGCCGCTGGGCAACTGAGTGACTCGAAAACTGGTGTATAGTCACTAGTGGTTGGTTGGTTGGGCGGGCTTCATGAAATGAAACCATGCAGACAATGTTGGCATTTGAAGTGCGATCAAGAGCATGCAACTGCTCATTTCTAGTAAGTCTTTATTCTATATGTTACTATTAATTGTCAACTCACCGCATCAAAAACATCTTCCAAGGTTGACGTAGCAATTGTTGCTCTTGCCTCTGCAGGCGTGACATACATTGTGTGGTGGCCTGTCGCTGTCCATTGATGTGACCCATCAACTGAATAGCCTGCTCGCGCCTGGGCCCGTGCCCCTGCAAGTCTACGGAATACAAGTACTTCTTGTTCTGCCGTGAGTGCACTTCCATCTATGCTCCTGATGTCGTTCTTAATACTCTGTTCCATTTCATACAAGCCAGCTGGTGACATGTGCCATGGTTCCCCACCACTTCCAAGGTTCATACCCAGACAGCAGGGTGTGAGAAGATGAGTACCCTCCCATATTTTGTAGCCACTATTCTCAGTCAGAACCTGTCTCAGAATAGTGTTGGACTGGGTTGACCGGTTCATGGTCAATAAAAGGGACTCGGATGTGGTGAAGTGTACCATGGGACAAAGTGTGTCGATGCACACTTTATAGGTAGTCGACTCAGGCTCTTGTTGTGATACATGTAATATCATATCATGTGCATATACGTCAATTACTAGTAAATATAATATGCATCATGTTTAGCTTACATCGTAGAGGGTAATAAGATGGGTACTTTTCCAGAACCGGTTTGAAGTAAACCCCTACCATACTCCACCGTCTGCCTATATGTGGCGCTTGCCTTTCCTTCTGCTTGACTAGCCCTTTGAAGGCGAATCCTATTGGCCTGTAGAGACATGCTCGTCGCATGAGCCATGGTAACTTGTGCGTGTGCTTTTTGTAGGGCGTCCTCGGCCCTTCGCATTTTTTCATTGTGCTTCTCAATCTTACTGTCCTCCGCCTTGAGATTTTTGTGATGAGCTATGTCTAGTAATAAATAACATGATCCGAATCTGTGAGACCACATGTAGAAAAATTTAAACAGCTAGACTTACTTTTTCGCTTGAGGTTTTTAACTGCATTCTCTGATAGATGTCCGCTCTTGTATGACGAATGCACCCCGGCTTCCTCAAAAGCCTAAATGATAAAACAGTGTTTAGTTGCGGAAAAGCTTAAGATGATTACACGCACCCTAAGAGTCTTTTCCCTGAGTGTGTCATAACGACATCCTTTCTCCACGCCACCTACTAATGTACAATGTAGACCTTCAATTTGGGCGCTTTGATGAACACTTTCAACAATATTACTGGTTGTGTCACCAGCCATCCATATCAGCTGTGGTATATGACTTCGAGTCCAACACATCCCCTCAAATGCAAACTTGCTACGGACTTTGTCGTTCACCCAGTCTGACAACCGAAACAAGGATGAGTTTGGGATGAAATTACAAATGTATATGAATGACTCACCAGCACCAGGCTTGCCGCCCTTCTCTGCAATGGCTTGCAATGTGCCTTCCCAGTTGTTGTGCTCCATGCACATCAAACTACGCATGAGATTCCGAAGCTCCTCGGATACTGCACACTTCCGAATGTTGCGTTTCACATGAACTGTACATAACCGGAGTAGGCGGTGTAAGTGTTCATAAGGAGTTAGACTAGTTAGTTTGCGCTCGCGTTGGTGGAGGTCAAACCGGTCGGGTTGCTCCTTTGCAAGTTCTTGCAGATGTAGGCCCAAACCTGCAGTCCGAGTTATTGGTGAATAATCACAACCCGACGAAGAATGAATAGCCACTCACCTTTAGCCTGCCCTCCGTGCTGATCTACGGCTCAATGCAAAATGTATCCTTCAAAATCACCTGGGGAGGCGGCATGGGGATGGTGCCAGCGAAGTGATTGTCCGGTGTCAGCCCTCACAATCTTTTCTATTTCTCGAAATATTTGATGATGAGCAGCAGCAGACTGCCGATTGCAACAAAACACGACACCTAGTTACTGGTAAGCGGTCTGCACAATTGAGTTACAGACAAATCTGTACGCACTTGTGTTGGCATCACAGTCCCAGGCTGCTATTTCGAACTCATGAAAACACTGCCACTCTCTTAAAGCCAATATCGCTCTGCAGGTATTGAGCGTGAGCAAGACACTGACTGCCCGCTTTACTCATGCAAACAACCATGCGAAGTACATCCCCTGGCTTCACATCCTCCCAATCATCCTCCTCATGGCAAGCAACCGAACTCAGATCCTCCTCCTGGACGACGCGAATGTAACGGTCAACTGGTGGCATTTCACAGTCACGTAGTTGCTTGAGGTATTGTATTCCTGCACAGTATAATTAATGTGCTGTCAGAACAGCATGCATATATCTCAATTTGCTCACCTTCCCATCCAGTGCCCGCTGGGAAACATTTGGTGATGGCTTGATCTATATAAACTTGTAGGTGTGATCGATTGGCTAGGGATATGTGGAGATCGCTCAGTGTTGGATTGGTGACTGTTGGTAGCCTGGCTTGGAGGTAGCATTGGATGATGTTATGACGCAGAAAGGAGCGGGGAGTGATATCGGGGAGATCTTTGTTTGAATCTTCAAGGAGCTGTAGTATATCAGCTCGAATGAGAAATGGTGTCTGTTTTGGAAGTGGTACTGGGTGTGAATGGGGTCCCTTGACTACAACAAGGATATATGGGCACGACATCCTGTAGTCTTCAAGAGGTTCGAAGATGCGGAATTTCGTGGTACACTTGAGTCGAATCATTTCTGCTTGGATTAGATGATTCAGTTCATCACGATGGTCAAATGCTGTGTGGGAGTGTCCGTGATCCGAATCATGATGACAAATCCGCAAACTCACGGCAATATGAGCGTTGTGTTGAAAAGTTGCATACAGTGTTACATGCAACCAAGGGACCAAAACCAAGTGCTGAAGCGTCCTCTTCGATATGATCTATCTCTTCTGCATCACCAGTTAGAATAGCTTCAATGTACTTAATGTCGTATGATCCGTCACCAATGTTGTAATTGACCAAATGGTCCCTATTCTGATACCGGTGGTAATGTTCACATCTGGATAATCAAGCTTCAGGTCGACGAAGTCCAATTCAGATACAAGTAACTGACCGAATGAATGGTTTTTGGTTTATGTCATATTCGAATAAAATTCGACCTTCACAAGTTTCTTGGTGTGGTTTATAGCCTCATTGAAGCTTCCTTGGATGCTCCATGGTCTCCCGCTGTTCTGCACTGATATCTGTCAACTCGTGAGCTGGGGCCCCACATCCAACTTTTCGAAGCGCAGCAATAAATGCAGCAGTCTTCCGGAAGATATCTCGAGTTGGTGAATTACCCTGAACACGTATCTGTTGATCTTGGGAGAGTCGTTGTCGAAGAGCCTCGCGACTTGCATGAGTGTGTGATTTGGCTTCTTCAGTCAATACAGTGTAGGGACAAACTTTACAGCCCTGACCTACAATTATTTGAGTTGGCAAGGACTCAATGTGAATGTGGAGAGTGCAACATACATGTATAATGTCGTTCAATACATGGTATAGACCGCGTACTATTGTTTTTGTCTACGAGAAGCCAGCAGAATACAGGGTTGCTTTGCGATGTCCGGCCACATGGAGATCCTAAGGAATAAGCTATATTGCGAACGGGATTTTGCCAATTTGCCGGGTCAACTTCAAATAAGTGGCCGATAGGCTCACTGGACATGTCACTGGTCTCAGGGTACTCGAGGAAATCGTGAGGACCATAAGTATAGAGGGCCGAAAGTGTTGTGGCCCGATTGAGACGGACGTCATATTGGGCAGGGATGGCTGCAGGTACTGTTGGGCTCGAGTCCCTTGGAGTAGATGTGGTAGATGGTAATGAAAAAGAGTGCAGCGAGCACCTGACTGGTGAAGGACTCGGACTTCCTGGGGTCAAGAAGTGCAAGGCTTGGCTAAGAACATCACGAACATTGGGCGACACCAGGACTGGCGTCGCAGACCTTGACAGGTGCGAAATGGCTTCCAGCTGTTGCCGCACATCAACGAGAGGTGGTTCCGTTACTGGGTTGAGGAGACTGGATATTGAAAGTCGTCGGGACACATCCATGAGGGGCAGCAGGAGACTTAACTCACTCAGGGGGGCCTTTGCCTACCAGATGGCCTACCTGTTGTGTAGCGGCTCACTGAGGATCATACATGACCGCTGAGGGGTACTAAGATAGAAAGAAGGTATCTGAAAATGTCTGTTGTCATTTATTAATTGGCGGGGGAGT
Organism: Hygrophorus pudorinus; assembly: GCA_003314045.1. Lineage (NCBI taxonomy): Eukaryota > Fungi > Basidiomycota > Agaricomycetes > Agaricales > Hygrophoraceae > Hygrophorus > Hygrophorus pudorinus. The sequence goes on along the minus strand of QLPF01018895.1, from coordinate 1,693 downwards.
ACAAGTATACTATTGCGTACTCGTGATGGTCACTAGCCCAGCGGCATTTACATCCAGGTAATGCGGATAGGTGGCCTTGGCAATGCATGATATGAAGTTGAACGTGGTCTAAGTGTTCCGCTGTCATACTAATGTGTAGAGCAACTCAGGAAGTACATACCTATGACAAAAAATCGTGAAACTAATTTGTTGGTCGCCTGGGTCTGACTTCTATCCAAGGTAACACAGATAAAGAATTCGCGGAGACGGAGGGAAGGATTATGGACGTGGAAAAGGTGTCGCGCATAACGCTAGGTATTTACATTATCTTCTTGTATTTCTTTGCTTGGCTCTATGTGGCGTTGTGGTACTATGGCTTGCGCTGAGGAAGGGCCAGGGTTCTTTAAAGCAGATGAAGGTTCTTTAATGTGATCGAACTAGACCAATCGACTGTTACCTCTCGCATGGGTGGAACTGCTTGAGGTTTTTATGAGGGGGCGGCGTTAACTTGACATCACTAATTAGGCAGCCAAAATGTTGCATGACGCTTCGGAACTGGTCGAGTTCCATTTGATGACTGATGTACACGTATTGCTAGCTTGAACCTTCCACGAGGCAGCGGCATTGACGTTGAGATCACGAACCAAGCACTGGAAATGTTGCACTGTATTGTTCCGTCCTGAAAGTTACAAAAGTTACTGTACGAATTGGCGTACCCTGGATAAAACTAATGGGAAACCCCCTTTTCGCAAGAAACCCCACGATTTATCAGAAAGCGGGTTTCTACGTTGCCCCATAGACTTGGGGTTTCTTCTGCGAAAAGGGGGTTTCTCATTAGTTTTATCCCTGGAAATGTTGCACTGTATTGTTCCGTCCTGAAAGTTACAAAAGTTATTGTACGAATTGGCGTACCCTGTCATTTAATTCAATTCCGAGACTTTGTCAACTCTAGGCGAAAATTGTCAATGAATGCCAGGTCCGAATAAGGCGAGGCTAACAGCTTGCCCTGTGAAGTATGGCAAACCAACTTTAGAACTAGTCAAATCAGGACAAGCACTCACCGAAGCAGAGGTCTTGAAGGTCCTCTCCGTAGAAGCGGATATACATATTAGTTTTCTATCCCACGACACAAAACAACAACGCAACTCGTATTTGACCAAGATCCAAGACTTCACTACAACAACGCAACATCGTGATATCGGTTGTGCGACTACTCGATCCGATCAATCTCTGCAGCAATACAGCTTCATCCCAAACACACACGGCGCGCCATCCCCAGTTGAGCTCCTGTTCACTTCTACATACCCATCGGTGCACGGGACATCCTCACAAAATGGTGCTGTGCCCTGCCAGAAACAGGCCTTTTCGCCGTCTTGGCCGAGCGTACTTGGAGGTAACGGGGTGAAACCGAGAGCGTGGGGGACTGCGGCAGCCCTGGTGCTGGCGAGAAGCGCGGAAAGGACAACGGTTATGGCAAGTTTCATGTCGGGGTGCTGTGCGGAAAATGTGAGTGACTGCCTGTGCGTCTCTATGATTGACACTCACGAGTTACACTAGGAGTACTAGTCCTGCTGAATAGCCTGGTAGGCGTGTTCAGTTTGTTTGTTTTTTGAAAGATGGGAATGACACGTACTGCGGACCAAGTTTGGAGCTCGCTGAGGAACGTCCTGGTGTCACGGCCGCTTTTATAGGGCAGAGCTTTAGGCCTTTGGGA
>QLPF01018894.1:0-15283 GCA_003314045.1 Hygrophorus pudorinus | reverse complement strand
TATTAATGTACTATATATATATATGTAGATAACTTTCGTGTTTAAACACAAGACAACATGCCTGGCGCGGCACCTACCACCACCACCAACATGAACACAAAGGCCGGCACCACCACAACTAAACACCTGCCAACTCGCTCCAAATGCAAGACAGCAATGTCACCTACACAGCCACATCATTTCTCATTCCACCCCACCACCACTATCCTGCCTCGTCAGTTGCACCCCCACCAGCTGTCTCACATCAAACACAAGACAGCCACATCGTCCCTGTCACCCACCACACTGCCTCATCCTTCCTCACCCATACCAGCTACGTCACCCACCCTAGCCTCACCACCACCACCAATCACACCCCCATGCTCTTCAACAGAGTGCAGGGCGTTTGTTTTCACCCACCTGGCCCCACCTACCACATATCCCACCCCTGCACTCTTCAACAGAGCACAGGGCATTTGACTTTATTACTGTAAACTACATACATGCCAGCGGAGCCAGCAAAATGCTGGCTCCCACCAGTAAATATTTTTAAATAGAAAAATAAGATTTTTTATAATATATACCGGCTTTGTACGGCTCGCAGCTATGGCTGGCAAATAAAGGGTAAATTAGCCAGCTGCAGCCACAGCTAACTTAGCCAGCTGCAGCAACACTAGGCTGACTCCACTATGGAGGATGCTGTTAAGCGTTGTGTGAAGTTAGTAACTCCAGCAAGATCTCAAGCATCACCTCCTTCAGCACCTTCTCCTGGAGCTCAGCTTCCTCCCTGCCCTCCAGCCGCCATTCTTCCAGCCCATACTGAAAAACCCATTTTTATTTTTATTTTTATTTTTCAAGTCAGATTTATTGTCTGGTGGGGCAAACCCTATGGTGGACACAACATAGTGTGTAAATTACTCGGGGACCCCGGGTCCCTGCCATTACTCTGGGCCTCGTCATGACCTGACAGATGCCTTTGCAATGGGCCATACCCCCCGCAAATCCAGCACGTCCACACACTGTTTTACCTGCCCTGTCCCATGCTTCTCGGAAGTGGTGAGGCCAGTGATGCAGACAAAGAATGGTGTATGTGGAAGGCAGTGTGGGCCGGGAATGTTTCTGGCATTAAGTGCTCAGCCACCAGGGTGGAGCTGGGACGTAGAACAAGTGGGAAGAGTGGTGAGTGAGTGTAGGGTAGAGGAGAGGAAGGGTACTTCTCCAGTTCCGTCCTATTTGTGTTCTCACTATGTGTCTTCTGTCAAAGTGTAAGGAATCTATAATTCCTCATTACTTTCATTTGTGTTATTTTATTATTTTATTATCATTATTTACTGCGGACACATGTGCCACAATGTACACATGTACAAACATAACCTTATTATGCTGTCCACATCGCACAATCTTTATATACTTAACTACTACAACCCTCATAAACAACACATACATTCATTATCCCAAATATATTGATTTGGATCTGTGAATAGTGCACAGTGAGTACACAGTCTTTAAATATCTCATTTCCACTTGTACTAGGGCTTTAACTAGCCCTACACAAGTTTATACTTTTTTTCACAGCCAAACAACCTTTAAAACAGTTTTGAATTGACTATAACAACCATAAGCCTCTCATGAGGTTAGATACATTGGTTATACTACGTAGTCATAAGCCGCTTGCGGTTAGATACCTTGACTATAAAAAAGTCCTATTGGGCACCCTAAAGGGCCTTATCAAACAGACCTGATATAAAAGCCCGAACGGCTTGAGAACATCTTTTGCCGTATACTATGGATACTGAACATAAAGTTTATATCAATGTGCGATAAGAATTCGCAACACATATCATAGTAATATGATTCAGAACATGCACAGTCTAGTGTGTTCATAGACAAATCCCATTGATAAGAGAAATCGACAACCCGGATGTCCAACCGGTCCCATAGATCATCCCAACAGGGAAGTCCATCCCAGTTATGGGATGTAAACCACCCCTTCATCGAGCTTACCCCACTCCAGCGAGACACTGCTTATAATGTCTTGCAATTCCCGGAATTGACTCACATGGATATCAGCCCTATTGCCCACAGTGATGCGGAAGAATACTCTGGCCTGGGAAGTAGCAGCCCAAGAAAAGAGGAGCAATCCCCTGTAGACAGATGGACACTGGCTCCCCGGTCATGAAACTCAGAGAACACCAGAGCACCCCCTATACCATTGGCATATAACTTGCCCACATGTAGGAGAACACCTTCATTAGGTGGTGGATCAGCAACCAACATGGTTGTCAATCAGACTGAAGGTCAAATAGACCCTAAAGACATTCCAGTTAAAACCCGAACAAGTAGATGGCTCAACTGTTTAGAATCGAGAGTCCACTCGGATATGGAACAGCACAGAGCTGCAAGAAAGAAAGGAAAATCCACACTACAGGCGTGTATAGAAGAGCTGGAAGCTCTAGATAACTGTATGGAGGCTTGTTACGATAGTTATTTAACTGAGATACATCAGATAAGATCTGATCATAACAATGAATACGCCTTAGAAAGGCATCGGGATGTCAGTGGACAGCAAGCATCACCAACTAAACCAGCTGAGACAACTGTAACCACAGTGGTGCCAATTGGCCCATACATAAGCCCTTCAACTACAGGGGAATCCACGCATGCCTCCTATGCGTCTCAGCCTGCTAGTCCACAGGAAATAACCACTACAACTGTTAAGCAGCCTGAGATCAATTCCAGCAATGGAATATCATATAGGCCAGTAGCCAATACGAACGAACTACAACAGGAAGCCATTTCAGCTTTACACGTAGAACGTGAAGTGTTCGCAAAGCAAGAATCAATAATGACTGGTCGATTAGACCAGCAAACCTGTCGACAAGGGGAAGAATCTATTGAAGTCGGATAAACGAGATGGCTCGACAAGCCATCTATGACGAAAAGGCCATGGCCAATAAACAGCCTATGGCTGAAACTACCACACATAGGCAAAAAGCCTCACAGCAGAAGCTGTTGATACTTCAACCGTCTAAGTTAATAACCAGACACAACATACCTGTGTCCATGAGCACAAGCAGCTCTCATATTCCCCATAATAGGGTATTGCAGAACAGCCCCAATGTAGGATTTCCACAAAGTCAAGGACCTCGTAAGTCATTGGTGACTTTCACTGCCAATTTGGCAGATCCCACTGCTAGTATAAGCATGCATAGACTTGACCGTAATGCTAAGCCAAGCACAATTGCCGTTAATGTGACATCGGAGCAAGTGATTGCTATGATACATGCTGCATACAATGAAACCCCTTTCTCAGTACAAGTGAGAAAAATAGGTTTAAAGCTATCATTACCCTCTTATAAGGGCGGAACCACTCAAGCAGAGTTTGAAAAATATCTCGCGGCCCTGCTGAGGCATTTCAAAATATACCAGCTGCTAACTGCAGATACTGACCAATTGAGGGTAAACTTACTTGATACTACCCTTCCGGGTGTGGCAATAGAATGGTTTGAACAGACCATTGATACCAATGATGCCGATGCTGACATATGGACATTTGACAATGTAGTACGAGCATTAAAAGAACGCTTTGTTCATCAATCCTCTAGCCAGGATGCAGCAGCCAAGTTCGATGCTTTGATGCAGAACAAGTCTACAGTAATAGAATTTTACAATTCCCTACAAGTGTTTGCCCAACACATGGTAGAATTACCAGATAGATATCGCATTAGAAGGTGATTCCTAGTTGGTCTAAATGACCATATATCCAACAGGATATTAGAAAACAGCTATACGGCCGAACAATCTACTATAGATGACCTACTAAGAGTCGCACAGCAAATAGAGGAAGGTCGGTCTTATGGCAAGCCGAGGAAATCGAGCGCAAGCTCAAATACTACGAGTAAACCCTCGACAAATAGTAGTAACATTACGGCTACTATATCTAAATATCAGCCTCAGAAGCTTTCATATAAATCCAATGGATATACGAAGAAACCGAGTAATCGGCCCTTCATCAACAAGACAGCTAATGGTTCAGCACCATTTAGTAAAGGACCTAACCGGTCTAATCAACAGCATACAGCTGCATCTGGAAACACCCAGACTCCAACCGCGAAGCCTAAATTAACCGACAAGTCAAACTTGAGGTGTTATCGATGTAACGGTATGGGACACATAGTCCCCAACTGCCCTTATCTGGCACAACCAAGAGCAGCTGTAGCTCAAGTAATTGCGGATCAAAATAACGGAGACCCAACATTGGGTGAATCACTGGAAGGTGAACAGTACAATCCCAAGTTGTACTCGGAAGAGGACATGGAAGTCCACAAGATCGATCATAACCAGTTAAATGGTTAAGAACATGTCAAAAACATGACCAAATACATGGGTGATAGCTTCGATGAATATAGTCCAAATAACATGGGCTATCAACCCGATGAAGAGGAACACCATGTATTATCATATGCATCAGTGGTAATACCACTCAAACCTCAATACTAGGCACACGCATGCGCAGCAACTACACTGTCTGACACACCTCTTACAGTGTATAGGACGTGAGCGTCATACAAATCATTACCTGGCAAACAGCCAGAAAGGAATTTTGAAAAACTGCTCTCACTCAGCAGATATATTTATATCAACGGATATAAAGTGCATGTCCTGATAGACACCGGCTGTACCACTGACATGGTATCCCCGGACTATCTAGCTGCTATGGGTGAAATACCCTTTGAGCTGGAAAACCCAGTAGGTCTGCAAATGGCAACCTGAGGCAGTCGCTCTGGAATTAACTATGGCTATAGAGCTAAGTTAGAACTAGGCAAGTTCAATGCCGAACACTACATAGACGTAGCAAACCTAGACCAGTATTATATCATACTATGATCAGGATTTATGTGCAAGCATAAGGTTGTGCTTAATTTCAGAGAGGAAAAATGCGCAGCGTTTATAATAAATGGCGAACGCCATGTCGAGCATACAGGCGACTTTGGTTCCCCAAAAGGGGGGAAGAAGCTAATACAGCTATACAAACCACCAATGGTGGACATAAAAGTCGAAGCTAATACGGCTTCTACGATACAAAGAGCCGTCAACACGGTCATAACCCAAAAGGTTATAAAAAATAATATTGCTGGCAAAGGCAAAGAAAAAGAAACAGTCGTAGCAAGGCCGCAGGCTGGCCTGGAAATGCCAATAAAAAAGGCTAAGCAGCCTACAGCTATGCCAGCTAAGCCTTGCCGCAATGCAGTAGCGGGATCTAGCAAGGATCCAAAGCTGAAGTGACTTGAAGGTCACAATGAAAAGCCAACGGCAGATCATGGCAAATTGCTGAGTGAACAAGTAAACACACAAGTTCACAATAAACATACCGGCAGACAGCCATTAATAGACACAAAAGCTTGTGTAATACTGATCCAGAAATGGACAGAGAGCATAAAGGACCTAACAGTCCCAGTTCCTCTAGAAATGCCTCCCATCCAGGAAATTTCACATGAAATAAATTTCATCAACGAAAGCTATAAGCCTTCATATCACATGCTGAGATGTCCAGATGTGCTCTGCCCCGAGCTAGTAGAGAAGGTAGCCCGATATGAGAAGGCTGGATGGTGGAAGCAAACCACGACAGATAGTGCAGCACCACTATTATGCGTCTACAAGAAAGACGGACAGTTAAGGACCATGGTAGATGCGCACAAGTGCAATGAAAATACCATAAAGGACGTCACTCCTTTCCCAGATCAAGACAGTATCTGTCATGATGTGGCTTGCGGTATGTACCGTACCAAGCTGGACATGTCTGATGTGTATGAACAAGTCCACATCAGAGAGTCAGATGTGCCTAAAACGGCATTTGCTACCGTTTTCGGTACATTCATGAGCTATGTAGTTCAACAAGGCGATTGTAATGCGCCTTCTACATTTCAACGTTTAATGACATATATATTCCGAGAATATATAGGACGATTTGTCCATGTATATCTGGATGATATATTCATATTCTCTAATAGCCTAGAGAATCATGAACAACATCTACAGCTTGTATTTGACAAGCTGCATGAAAGTCACTTATTTCTAAGTGCTAAAAAAGTGGACTTATACTCCACGCAAATGGGCTGTTTAGGTCACATAATTACCGATGATGGTATATTGCCTGATGAAGACAAACTCAATCGCATTCGCGAATGGCGAAGGCCTAGAGATTGTAATGATATACAGCGTTTTCTAGGACTAGTGCAATATCTAGCCCAGTTTATGCCAGAGATATCAGCATATACTAGCCCTTTATCGGGTATGACACATAACCATCGGCCCTTTGTATGGGCACCACTACACGAAAAGTGTTTCAAAATAATAAAAATCATCACTTGTAACACACCGATACTGAAGCCGGTGGATACACTAAAGCCTGACCCTATCTGGGTTGTATGTGATGCCTCTGCAAGGGGCATTGGAGCATTCTACAGTCAAGGACCAGAATGGCGCAAAGCGCGTCCAGCTGGATTTCTATTCAAGAAATTTACACCAGCTCAGTGTAATTATCATACATGGCAATACAAATTAATAGCCATATTAGAGGCTTTAGTCAAATGGAAAGATAAACTCATTGGACAATGATTTATCATGGTGGCTGACCATAAGGCGTTAACCTTCTTCAAATCGAAGATACACATGTCCAATAGACAGACACAGTGGTGGGAGTTTCTATCCTGCTTCGAATATAACTTGGTTTACACCAAGGGAACTTGAACAAGGTAGCAGACTCATTGTCCTGGTACTATATCACCGACGAATCATCAGAATTACACACATTGAGCGAATACGTCAATATAGACACACGGATAGACCCTAGCAGGGACTTTACAATGGAAAACTATAAGAAGGAGTTGTTAACAGGTTTCCCCAAGCCTACCATCATAGCAGCACAAGGCAAAGTAATAGCTAATCCTGCTATACAACCGACTAACTCAGTAACAGCTCACCTGGAGCAATCCAGCAATTTAATGGCTCAATTAGGTCAATATTACAAAGAGGATAGCCTCCTCAATAAAATAATTACAGCTCCAACACAATACGCAAACTATTGGCTTGACGGCCAAAAACTATACACAACCAGTCGTGAAAATAAGACAGTATTGTGCGTCCCAGATGCATTATGGAAGGGGAGGAGGATCCCTGAAATAATAATTGATAACGCACACAGCGTATTAGGCCATATAGGCCACGATAAGATGCTAAGATAACTTAGAAATTGGTTCTGGTGGCCCAAAATTATGTGCAATACGATCACATTTTGTGAATCATGCAGCAAATGCCAAAAAATAAAGACAAGTAACCAGTGCCCAGCAGGACTGTTACATAGTCTGCCGATTCCTAATCAGCCATGGGCCTCAGTAGGCATCGATTTTATGGGACCGCTCCCTGAAAGCAACGGAGATGACTACATAATGGTAGTCATATGCCGATTAACCTCCATGCTACATTTGATAGCTACTGTGATCACGGTAAAAGCCACAGAAGTAGCTGAGCTCTACTATAGAGAAATCGTCCGCTTTCATGGATTACCAGAATCAATAGTCTCTGACCGAGATTCTAAGTTTACTTCCAAATTTTGGAAGGAATTACACCACATCACCAGTGGAAAGCTATTAATGTCTACAGCATTTCATCCTCAAACGGATGGTGCTATGGAATGTTCAATATGTTCAATTAATCAGGCACTCCGTGCATTCGTAAACGATAATCAAACCGATTGGAATGACAAATTGCCATCCATAGAGTTTGCATTCAACTCTACAGTAAATAGCTCATTGAGCTTTGCTCCCTTCGAGCTGAATGGCGGCTGGATGCCGACTATGATTAGTGTATTGCAGGGGTACAAGAATACCCACAGGTATTGGGTGGGTATTTCATGCAGGTACGGGTAAGGGTAGTAAAATTTCTACCCAGACTTGTACCCGGACCCGGGAGCTGTACCCACCCTTCATATTTGTACCTGTCACCTAAAATATGCGATGGGTCACCAATAATATTTACTAGTATATATAATGTTATTATACTGTGGCTAGAGTTCTAAGGGGGTAACAATTTTTTGCATTTTGTTCAACCTGCGGGTGTGTCGAATATTCCACTCACTGTTCCACATTTCAAACTTAGCCGCCACTACTCACTACCACCCACTGCTCGAGACAGCGGTAACCGCGGGCACAAAAAGGTGAGTAACATATAGATTGTATTGTAAACAACTACTCACAATAAATCTGTAGACCTGTTATGGGAGTTGAATGCAAGAGTATTGTGTTCAACTCCCATCCTGATCCACCACCTCCCCTCAACACATCACACGTCCCCAGCACCCACACACATCCCACACCACGCGTCCCGGCACCCACAATGTCACACACAACACATGATACGTCCCCGGCACCCACAACCCCACCACACGACGCATGACACGTCCCCGGCACCCACAACCCCACAAAACAACGCACAACGTGTCCCAGCACCCACAACATCACCACACGATGCATAATACGTCCCTGGCACCCACAATGTCACCACACGATGCATGACACGTCCCCAGCACCCACAACCCCACCACACAACACATGACACGTCCCCGGCACCCACAACATCACCACACGACACATGACACGTCCCCAGCACCCACAACCCCACAAAACAACGTATGACATGTCCCCACCACCCGCAACGTCACCACACACCTGCCCATCACCACCGTCATCTCGCATGCAAACACAGGTCAATGCATTCATTCGTAGCCACCCCCAACATGTACCATACATGACAGAGGGCAGGCAGCCCTATGCTGCCCACCAAACATATTACATTTAAAATACATGTACTAGCGAGTAGTCATATAAGTGAGAGACCCACGGGTCACCCGCAACGGGTACGGGTACACGGGTGACTCCAGGGTACAAAATCTTGTACCTGGGCTTTTACCTGTACCTGCTTCGATGGGTACAGGTACATGCTGGTGCAGGTCCGGGTACAGCTGAAAGTACCCAGGGGTTACCCATGCAGTTCACTATGTGGAACCAGTGTATCCTGAACCGTCTGTGTAGATTTTTATGTTAGCTGAGTCTTCATTATGCAAGGTGATGGATTCTTCTTGTGTGGCTGCTGTGATTGTGACAAAAGGGTTTTGTAGCTTAGGGTGCCTGCAGGTGGAAGTTTCTATGTTGTCGGGCTTGATACAGTATACGTGTGTGAGGTGATGTAGGGGGGAGCAATGTCTGTTTACAAATCATTTTGTGCTGGTGTGTAGTGGCTTGTGCAGGGGATGCATGTGCAGTAGGGTGGCTAACTGGACTGCAGCGCTGTGGCATACTTTATTGAGGAGCAGGTCAATTGGTAGAATGTTTGTGTGTATATCAAGGACATCTGTTGCTGTGGAGCACATGGCGCCGGTTATCGCTAGGGTTCCTATGTGCTGTATTTTAGCGAGTTGGTTGGTGATACCTACCAACCCGCTGTGTATTTTGTGGCCATCTTCAGTGCAAATGGGGGTGTACCATGTGTCTGCTGCATATGTTATCTTTGGGACTGCTACTGCAATGTATAAGTAGCACATTAGTTTATATCTTATACCTGTGGATTGTTTTGCTAGGTGTCTGTATAGGAGAGTCCAGTTAGTTGCCTTGGCGATCACAGTTTTAGCTTGTAGTGTCCATCTTAACTCCTGGTCGTAGGTTACACCAAGGAACTTGCTGTGAGGGGTAGGATTGATAGTGATGCCGTCTAGTATGATGCTTTGCCTTTTCAGAGGGATGGTGCCGATCCCTGACATATTTTTCTCATGCTGGCATGTGAAACACATGAGTGCAAACTTCGAGGTTTCGAACTTGGAGTGATGGGCTGCTGCCCATTGGTAGCCCCCTTTGGGTCTGTTCATCATGTCTGTGAGTGCCACATTGGTGTCCTTGAAGGTGGCGCCCTTGGCATACAGTATTGTGTCATCTATGTATCCTAATGCGGCCTCGTCGCGTCCTATGGCTATATCTAGTAAGTCTGCATCATAGAATAGATATGTTAGGGCGATGCTAATAGTGTCCCTACAAATAGTAAGAGTTGGTAAAGTGTTGTAAAGGATAGTTCGTAAGAACCGAGGATGAGGTATAAGATGAGAGTAGCGTGTGGTAATGAGTTCTGAAGACTGAAGGGTATACGCTTCAGCGGTAATCCCAAGAGATTCGAGCTAGGGTTTCCAGTCGAACTCTGGTGCTTTTATAGGATGTATGACTAATACAAAGAATAGTATAGAATGTTATGGAATGGGGACGCATAAGCCCTGGTCTGTGCATTCCGTTGGGATGATGTGACTACGTATGAGTAAACTGTCAGAACGATGAGTAAGCCGTCGGGATGACATATGAAGCAATGAGTAAGCATCAGATGATAGCAAGCATGTATGAGTAATCCGAATGCATGTAGTGAAGGAATATAGAGAAAAGGTAAAGAGAGAGATAAAGGAATTGACGTATCATGACAAGATAGAGTAGCATAGAGAGAGGGTCTCCTTGACCTATCTATACCAGTCAGGATGTTGAACTGTTCCGAGAGATAGTTGTCGAATTTGAGCCAGGTTTTACGGTTGTGTAGCAACCTTTCAATGAATTGCACATAGGGTTCGGGGATGCGCCGCTGGTGTAAGTTGTGTAGTAGTCGGTTGATATCAGCATTGGGGAAGGCACCCTTGATGTCTAGGAATAATACAGAGACGACTTTCCCTTTGCGCCATACATTTTTTATCTTGGGTGTGAGTAGTTGCATTGAGTTGGAGGTTGATCGACCAGGGCGACCACCAAAGTGTGTGTCGGGAAGAAGGTTGTGTAGTTCACACAGATATGAGAGGTCTTCCGCCGTGATTGCGGTCAGCACTTTCAGGATAGAGTTTAACAGTGCAATGGGGCGGTGGGCCTTGGTGATGTCATATCTCGGTTTTCCTGGTTTGCAAAGTACTGCCATGATGAACTCCCTCCATCTATTGCTATATGTACCTAAATTAAAAACTGCCCAGTAAATTTCAAGTAGGTAATCTAGAATGAGGTGTATGCTTCTCATTAGAACAATGTTAGGAATCCTGTCCAGGCTGTGGGCTTTGTGGGGGCTGAGCTTTGCAACATTGTATAGAATCTGCTCCTTTGATATTTGCCCTCTCATGGGGACCCGTGCAGGGTATACATGATTGATGGGGACCATGGAGTGCGTGGGGGGAGGAGGGAAGAATTGCTTGACCAGTAGTTTGGCTTTGCCAGCATTTGAGATGACCATGTCCACAATGCTGCTAGGGGGCGTGGAGATGAGTGAGGGTATGTGAGTGTTGCTGCTGTTGCCCGAGGGGTTGGAGATATATTTGTTTGCTACCCATAGTTTGTGTTCCTCAGCATCCTCTAGGAATTCGGCCCAGTGTTGTTGTTTAGCCTTCAGTATGCATTCGCTGTGTGTTGTTCATGTGAGGGGTGGTCTGGGATAGCAGGGAATTTGTATGATTCACTACTTAGCTTGTTTTTGCGCTTTTTGAGGTCTGATAAGTCCCTGCTCCACCACCTTTTGGAGTGTGGGCATGGCCTTGTTATAGGAACTGTGGTGCGAATGACGTCCTGTAGAGTTTTGGTGAGATTGTCGACTGCTTTTTGGAAGGTGTCTTCATGCTCCAGGACAACAGGGAGGGGGATGTCAGTGAGACAAGCCGCGAGTTTCTTATTGAAGGCTGTCCAGTCTGTTTGTCTGAAGTTGGAGGAGAGGGGGGGAGTTTCTGTTCTAGTGGGAGGTCGATTATAGTCAGTATGGGTACATGGTCTGTACCCAGGCCGCAAAGTCTGGGGTCAGTATCACATTGCACTAGGAGTTCTTTGACATTAGCAGAAACAAATATGTTGTCTGGTCTAGTCCAGTTGCCCGTCGACATGGCCTGGAGAGTGGGAATGTCTTTAGGTAGTGTCATTACCATATTGTGATCAGCGATGATTTCTATGAGTTTGTGTGCTTCGGCGAGTGCCACCGCTGTGAATAGGTGTGTTGCGTTCTTCATCCCATAGAGGGTGGTGTTGGTTGAAGTCCCCACACCACATCATGTAGTCGTTTTCATTTGTATATATCTCCTGTCTGTTTGCGGAGACAAAATGGTTTAGTGCAGAGAGTGAGTTAGAATGGTTTCCATCGTTATAAATATTGAAGATGGATACACAGCCGTATGGCCCTATGAATTGTATTACTGTGGTGTCGTTATTGTCATTGTAGTTAACTTGATGCCAATGGCTAGTGTTGAGTATTGAGTTGATGAGTATTGCCAATCTGGTGGTCGAGTCATTAGTAAGATGGGAGGATGGGTATACTACACGCCAGTCTTTTGTCGCCTTGGTATTGCCATAAGTGTCTATGTACGGTTCTTGTAGTAGCAGGATGTCCCATGACTTGTGTACCAGGGAGTTCAGGAGGTCCCAGTGTGCTTTTGCCGATTTGTTGAGGTTCTGTTGCCATACATTGAGTCTAATCGGCGATGTGTTGGTCGTATCAGGCATGCAGTGGGCGATAGGGTGGAATAACACTGTTATGATCAGTGGGTGATCGAGGGGGTGTGGGGGGGGGGTTGTCGGTAGTTGTGCAGGCCATATCTGTGATTGACAGGGCCGGGTCCACTGTGGTAGTTGTGGTTATCGCTGTGCTTGTGCGTGCACTGCTCTGCAGCCTGATTTCTCCATGCATCCCTCGTACCGGCGTCAAAGGCCAGCATGGTCTGTCTTGTGAATTGTTGTCATTGTGGAGGTCATCCCTCTTCTGGGCTGATGAGTGCTTGGGGCGGGACAAGGGGTGCTGTGGGTCTGGGTGCTTCTGAAACTTGTGTCTGTTCTTTATCTGTGGGGAAGTAGGGCATTTGGTTTTCTGGGGATTGAAGGTCCTGGCTCTTGCATCTTTGTCGGAATGTAGGGCAGTTTCTGTCCCATGTGGAGTGCCTGCTCGCACTGCAGGGGGTGCAGTAGCGGACCAAGTTATTGTCACAAGTGGTGGTTCTGTGTAGTCCTCCGCAAGTTCCGCAGGTCTTGTGCCCTGTGACACATTTGCTGGCAATATGGTTCCATCCATGGCATTTTAGGCAGCGGGTGGTTTCCTTGCGGCATTTGGTGGCATATATGAGTTTGTGTGATATGTGAATGCTGCTAGTGAGGATGTTGTTGGCAGTTTGGAGGGATGATAGTACAAGTATGATGTGGCTGCATGTTTGATTTAGCCCGCAGCGTTGTGTAGGCTTGACCCACTTGGCCCGTGTGATGCTTCTGTCTGCATATCCGTTCACCTCTTCTAACTCCCTGAGGTCCATGTCCATATCGGATTGGAAGGTGAAGTGTACGAACTGCACTAGTATGCTGTATGATTGCAGCTTGATGATAGCTGTTGGCTTGAAGTTCTGTGTGAAAGGATATTTTACATTAGTACTGGCTATCCAGGTGACAGCATTAGCGTCGTTCATTTTTAGCGGGACTCCACTGTTATGAATGTGCATTGTGCTGAGAAAGTGTTTGCCTTCAGTGCCTGTGATTTCTTTAATGGTGTTGTTGGCTTTTTCTATGAGTGAGATGTTGCCAGAAGCTTTGATTTTGTGTCATACTGCCTTGGAACTGAAGTCGATGAGTATTCTGTGGTTTTTGACGGCCTGGGTAGCACGTAGCCTGGGGTTGTATCTGCCCTCTTTCTGCATAGCTGGGCTGTCGTGGGGGGTGGCTTTCAGTATGTTGCTAAAGGAAAGCACTGATTCCACAAGCTTTGCTGAGGAGGCAGTGATTTTGTCAGCTGTGGCTGACATTTCGATTGGTATTGTTGTCTTTATACTATCCTTGACCTGTGAGATAAGTTCAGTGAGCTCTTTTACCATGGATTGGGTGGAACTTGAGATCGCTCTGTTGAGCGAGCCCATCATGGAGTCAGTGGTCATGCCCATGTGGTGATCAATGTGTCAGATTTTAGTATGAATGCAATGGAACATAGCATGTTAATGATAGATTTGGTGGTGATGGAGGAGGATCCTTTGCAGACTTTTGCTACTTCCAGGAGTGTGGCAGCGAGGGTGTGTGCGTTGATTTCGATGCCCGTGGTGTGGAAGCTAGAGTCTTCATCCAGGTACCATAGGCCGCCTTCTACTGAGTTGACTTCCTCTTTTCTGTCTGATGTGGATGAGTTGTCATCCCTGCTACAGGTGTGTACTCCTATGGTGCTGTCTTTTCCAGCACTGTGCATGAGCGGAGTTGCCAGAATGCTGATACCTTTTTTGCTACTGCTCATTGTGGCGAGATTTTTTCTATCAAAATTGAAGGAGCCTTAAGTATAAAAGTGTGCGGGCAAGTTGAGATAGGTGATGCAGCTGGGTGTGAGAGAGGGGGGGGGTTGCTGAGATTTTCCTAGGTGGAGTCTGGGGTCCTGGTGGGATGCTGCATGGTCCAAAGACAAGAGCCTTGGTCCTCCCATTATAAAGTCTGATCACACCTTTGGACCTTGTGTGCCCTTGAGGTCCCGATCTACACCGGTCAACCCAGAATCACGAGCTGCCATCAATAATGACTGATCCACTGTTCCCCCTCATAGTTCAGATGATGGTTCCTCCTACCAACTATCCCAAAATGACCAATGCAACTTCTTTAATGATGCTAACATGTTCGATCTGGCTGCGGACATCATTATTGATCCCTCCAACCTCCCTCAGCTTCACGACAGAGGTGGCCCAGTCTCATTGCACTGATGCAAGCAGGACCAGCCTCCTGCATTCTGAGTCCTAGCCCTTCCAAGGCAGTGGTGCTTCCTGTAACGCCTCCCCAGGTTCAAAACAAAGCGATCTCAGCCTCCTCCACACCTACCATGAAAAGCAGCTGTGTTTCAAACACAGATCACAAGATCTTAAAAGATGGCTTCGAGAAGATCAATGCAGCCTGTGCCCAGCTTGCGAGAGACACTGGATTTACTGAGGACCGTGTCATATCACTCTGGAACAATGACTGCATCAGGAAAAAGTAAAACCTGTGTAGTTTCAGCTAAACTATGGTAGTGCTGTGTAGTTCCTGTAGTCACCTATGGTGTCTTGGTAGCCATCTGTAGTCATCTGCCATACTCTGGTAGTGCTTTGTAGCCTCAGTAGTAACCTCTGTGGCACCCTGTAGTCTCTGTACTCATCTGTCATACTTCTGTAGGCAGGAATATGTAATGTTCATACCACAATTGTGATTGTATATTTATGATTCACTTATATTTGTAGTCTACTTTGTACATAATAAAATTAATGGTGCTGTCT
>QLPF01018893.1:0-19535 GCA_003314045.1 Hygrophorus pudorinus | reverse complement strand
ACACGACCGAGAAGTATTACTTCAATGATGAAGGCAGGCATGCTATTTATTTACTAGTGGCGGACCCACTGGCGAACTGGCAGACTTTCCAGATACGGAATGTCCTCTGAAATCCACTATCCATTTTCTGCCCGACATTGTCCAATTTACTTTAAATCCTGGACACGACGTATTTTTGCTCCTGGCTCCACGTGAATTTCGAGTACATCGCACTGAAGCAATTCACATCAGGGGCAAATTCGAGTGCGAGGATCGTCTCAACCTGGGACAAATCAAGCCATATCAATCAACGACATGATAAGTTGACAAGCAAGAGCTTTCAATCGACCATGTGATAGTCTTAATATGATCACTTATCAACTGTGCATCATCACTGTAGTGGATAATGCGCTTTATAATATGGCGAGAAGCCATGTCTCGCACTTCATCTGCGACTGAACTCCAATTACTATAGCAACACGAATCAGAACAGTTCGTTGCAGTATGGAAGGCGGCCTACATTGACAAACGATCTATCCGATCAATCACAGCATCAGAGAGAGTTCCTCTATCCTTCCAATTTTGCAGGACTATCGTCAGGTCACCGATGCGCTTTGCAAGTTGTTCAACATTCTCCGCATTTTGCGAAGTTTTCTGTTTGATTGTTACTAAGATACACAAAGGAGTATGATAAGGATCCACCTTGATAACATCGAGAACAAACAGCAGGCTACCAATGCCCGCTTGCAGTCCAGGAGGGCCCCCAGTATTCCCTGAGGCTTCTTTGACGATTCTGAGAGCTAATTCGAGCCCACCAATAGCTGTGGAGTATGCACGCTTTACCCGTTTCTTGTGCTCCGCAGTCGTCGAAAGCTTGAATCCCAGTTTTGCTTTGATGGAGTGCATTTTACCGGAAGATTCGTCCAGCCAGTGGACATGAGGCGACTTATTCAAGCGCTTTGGCAGATAACACACATTTTTGACTCCGACATATGACCTCCTCATTCCACTCTGTCTAAATGAGTTCACTGGCACCTCCTCTTGATCTCTTGCTGTAAACTGGTGCCGGTGGTTCATCTGATATATTTTTTAGTCACGGTTGGCGTGTATACATCTATTCTGGGGACGATATGGGTCCGCAAAGACACCAGCCCCACATCTCCGCTATTGCCGAAAAGGATGAACGGGTGTGTTCTTATCACTGTTGATTATTGGGCGTTTGCTCATGTCCGATTTTCAGATAAAAAATCTAGAGACTCAGATCCAAGCTTACATAGCTCGAACCTCGCACATTCAGACTCGTCTCTTTTCGACGCTCGATGCCCTTGACGCCACAAGGTCCTCTCATACTCAAGAACTCGCATACGAAACTCGAGAAAAACAAAAACTTAGCGACAAATTAGACCGCTACATTGATTTTGTGAACGAGGTTAAGATTGAAAGGGATGACCTTAAGGATGCGGTGACCCAGTTAATCGAGAAAGGTGGGTACCAGGGCTTTGCGTCGAGGAGAGGTAGGGTGACAATGTCCACATACTCATAGAGGTTGCACACTTGTAGTCGAATTATCAAATGATTTGAGTCTGTGGCCACATAGCCGCATACGAATCACAAGCCTCGCCGGTTGGTTTTCCTCCCTCCGTTTTCTGGCCGCCTCGCATCTCAGATTTCGTTACTTGTGAAATTGCTTCCCCGTAGATCCCATCACGCGAGGCGAAGATTGCCGGATCGTCAATGAATCCGATCAACAACTACTCGCCTACGCCTCTGCTATGATCACGTCGCTACGAGCAGAACGCGACAGCGAACGCAAAGCTCATAAGTTCGCTCATCAACATGCAGAATCTAGAATTTCCGAGCTCGAAGCTCAACTTGCCCGCCGCGAGGCGCAGTTGGAATTTTGCGTAGCACATACAGATATCTGCTTTGAAAAATCACCACTGTTTCCCATCTCTCCAAGTCAGCCAAGCATTGACCGTCGGCCCATGATCCAGGAAGAAATGGCTCAGGCCTTGAACATGGCGTATGCCACGAACAAGGCGTTGGAGGTTGAGGTTAAAGGACTGGTAGACCGTGTGCGGATCGTTATCATCTGCATGTTCCATCTGACGTCTGACATATCACGTACAGTTGGAAATAGCTCGCGCTCGACAACAATTGCCACACCACGAAAGTCTCGCCCCTGTATATATTGCGCCCACTGTGGCGGACCCGGGGGATGTTCCAATACACCCTCCGCAGCACTCTCCGCCTGCTATGTCCGGGGGGTTACCGCCCCAGCCGGCGTTAGCTCCTAGGCAATCTCGTCCGCGGGTTTTGTCTCCGCATTTACCAGACTCACGGCCCATTATTGACCCGACGGAAAATGCTGACCCTAATTCCAACCCCGAGTCACACCATTGGCAAGCCATTCCGGACCTACGTCGCCAAATCGCTGAATTGGCATCTCAAGTCGACGCATTCAAAGCAGAGAGAGACGTACTTTCTGGCATTCTCGCGAGGGAGCGACACGTAAGTTACCGTGGCATGCCGTCCACATTAACGGGGTATTCACTGTGCTTCCGGTCCAGGAATACTCCCCTGGAGACAGCGCTCATCCCGAATCCGATCCTCCCGACCGCCCCCCTCCCACCGAGAACGAATGCGATCGGTAAGTAAAGTCTGAAGTGCCTTCTGCTCCATGGGTGACACCTCTCCAGACTGCGAAAATCGGAACAAAGCTTACTCCAAGCTCTCGAAGCTTCCACCCTCCGGGAAGACGTACTCCGAGAAGAAATCGAGAGGTTGCACCGCGCAATAACGATAAGAGACTCAAAGAAGCAGCTGCTAGCAGTAAGCTTCACAAATAAACTCCAATATGTCTTTTCTAGTACTGACCTGTTAACTATCTGACCTTATCAATGATGCAGAGTCGAGGCACCAACGAGGCCGCGGAAATACGACATCTAATCGACGAATACGACGGCGAAATGTCAATGGACCTGGCATCACCGCTACATCCAACGTCCCTTCTGCCGTTGGAGCGTAATGAAAGTCAGGATATCGATCCGTCTTCCATTCCATTGCCACAGTCTCCCGTGGACAGCTTAACACATTCTCCCATGGAGGCATCGCCGCCGCCACCCACGCCGCCGGAGTCTTTGAATCCTGCTTCACATGAACCAGAAACACCCGAAGAGGCGCACTTGAAGCGGGTAGAGAATGAGTTGGACATCGAACGGAGACGGCTGGAAGGGGGGGAAAATGTGCTGAGCGAGCTTCGGGGCATTGTGAAAGATTTGCAGAGGCAAATCGTGAATGGCGAAGAAGGGGGCTCGGGGTTGTGATTCCGTCTGGTGCATGGGATAATTCAAGTAAAATATTCGTCACTCACCGCAACTTCAAGTATCTATCGTACATTGGTATCGTCATATAACATTCTACTCCCCACGAATATATTCCTAGTTTTTTCTTCCACAGAATTAACCTGGGGAGGTTGCGGCCCAACAATTTGATCTCGTCACGTTTGCGTAAGGGCAGGAGAAATTACTCACCAGAACAGCAGACGACATGCATTAAGTCGACGGTTCGGATGCCTCGGATCTTTTACCAACCGTTTCACTCCCTTTGCCGTCGTCCTTCGTTTTCTCCTTTTGCGTCCGTTTCGTCTTCCCCGAGCCCTTGGAATTATCCTCATCTCCGTCAACCCCGGAAACAGGGATGTAGGACGCATTGCCACCTGCCAGACGAGCCCATGGTCGGTGTGGAGGCGGCTTGTTCCTGGCGTAGCTGACCTTAGCTGGCGGAGGAGGTACTCTAAACTCCTCTTCTACTTTCGGCGCGGTGTGGGAACGAGGCGGCGCTGAAGGGGTACGTGGTGTGCGTGAAGAAACTGTCAACTTTTTCGTGATGGAATTTAACGACATGACTTTGTATGTTTGATTTGACGATCGTGGTTGGTCCGCGTTTTTCGGAGGCGCAGACGTTCCAGGAAGGGCGGGGAAGGCCCCAGCTGCTCTGTGGGCCTCATGAATTGCGCGTTGCCGCTCATCAGCCTCCTTTGCCAGAGTGTCGGATATCAATTTTTCACACCGCTCCCCCAAAGCGACACGGGCTATAGGGGTGAGCAGAAGCGAGGAACAATGGGGGCATGCATAGTACGGTTGGTTTATTGTGCACAAAATTAATCCACATGTTCGACAAATAGGTGTGTGCGAAGACAAGGCATGTACTCTGGCTGTGGCCCATGTGCGATCAGTGATGGTCCTTTGATAAAACAGATGGCAAAGTAAATTATCAAGAACATACCTTGGCAGAAACAACCTCCCTTTGGATCTCTATCCCTGCCGGTGGATGTTCGGACGGCGTTATGCAGAAGCTCAAGCCTTCGTATTTCATCGCTTTTGGGCGACTCTTCGAGTTTGGCTCGGACTTTGCTGTTGGAAAGCGATGATGGAGTCTGTTGTCGTCCGTAAGAGGTTTGTGTACGATCCGAGGGAGAGCCTTTCGAATTCTTCGACCACACTCGAGCCATTCAATGAGAGAACACTTTGAACTTGAAGAACTCGGAGTCACGCATCACGCATCACGCATCACGTTTCTGTCACAAGTTTATTTTCCGGGTAATAACTTCTTTTCTGGATCTGATACGTAAACATGTGCTCTCAGGCTCAGGCTGAGAAGACCGACGATGAGAAAGTCCACGCCAGAGGCATTACGTGGCGATGACTGCTCGGTAGCGCTGTGACATGGCGGACAAATCAAATATTGGTGAAAACATGCGTTGAGGATTAATGATTTGCGGAGAGCGGGCTAAGAACCGTGACCATTGGTCGTCAGATTATCATGATATATATTGCGGTCGAAGAAAGACAGAAGTGCTTACTGCGAGCAGGCCTCATTTCGACTGGGTGAAAGGGGGGCGGGCCGAATTTCCGCAGTTCCTTTGTTGACATGTGAGGACGTTCGTGGCATTGTAATGTACATTCTCGGGCATCGTTGTGTGTCTTCCCAGGACATGTGGGAACGAGCCAATCGGAACACTAGTCTCGATCCTTTTGTTGCAACAAGGATAGAAATGCAGGTATTCCGGGCCCGGGTGATCCTTCTCGCCGGGGTCGTTCTTCACGAGCTGTGGTTTATCGTGTGACACGACACAGGCCCTCAAACCGTTGTCGCGTTCAAGATATACCGAGTGGCACCGTGCACAGTGGCGAGCGATCCCGTCCCTGGCCGCCGCTGCCGCTGCAGATGTTACAAAGCCCACACTTCGCAGGGCCAATAACAGGGTGTCAACGTCAGTGGGCAGCATCATCCGACCTCGAAGGGCTTTGATTATACGCTCGTGGAGTTCCTGGGGGTTGGTGTTGTTCAAGAGATACGTAAGAATAACGGTAGATTCCGATTGAATGGCGGCCGAGAAAGAAACTGCATGATCGCGAGATGAAATGGGTCGACCCACGGTTTCATCCATGTCGAATTTGAAGAACGAGGGTTTTCTGTGGCAAGGCGGTTGTAAGAGTTTAAGGTGATCCATGGGTGCGAATGAGCCTTTTAAACAACTGTTGTGGATTGAGCCACTGTCCACGATGGTGCAAGCGGGGGTCCGAGCAGATGTGACGGCGTAAGTGATTTTCGGTCAGATGGCTATTAATTTTCAGTTACTAGTACAAAGGGCCCCGTCATCGTCGGAGGGACCTTTAAAAGGGAGGAATGATATCGCTTAAAAGTTCAACGCTTTGAATAGAATTTGCAGTAAGTGCTTAACTTTGACGACGGATACCTGTGATAACTGCACAGGGAGGACAATTAACGTGAGCAGAACATGTCAGGATCTCACAGTGGAAGAAAAACGGCGGAAACATGCCCCAGCACCGGTTCCCGGATGTTTCCAGAGGCACGACCGGAACACAAACCACTCACTGATGTCACTGATGGGTACTTGGATACTCCACGGGCCGCATTTAGACAACAGCCAGTTCCACGAGTGATTTTGGGGTTGCTTGAACTTGAACAACTTGAAGTCTTATGCCACAGAAAAGGCTTGCAAGGAAGGCTCAGCTCACCTTACGGCCAGCGTAAATAGGGCCTTGGCGAGGGTGTTATCATGATCGATGCATGATTTGATCCAACCCTACCATGTTTACGATCAATCCATCAAGCGGACTCGGAAGAATATTTTCTCCCATATCGATATTGATTAGTATACTCTTTAGACTTGGACTTGGGTTGCACTCCATCGAAATAGGCAGGATAGAGCGCCTAATGAGAAAGCACATGTGAGTACGAGTGCTGATCGACGATTCGTCGGATAGAAAAGGGCTTTCTGGAAGTAAGATCTTACCGAATGAAGGGGTGGAGAATTCCGTCTTACAGGATACGCCGCCGCCGCCATAACTTGAGAAATTCTGCTGTACAGTTGGCTGGAGACCAATAGAAAAGGGATCCACGGCTGCCCACTCAGGACTAGGACTTCCGCCACGAGGGTTTATGAAACAGGCCAAGCAGAGATTAATAATGTATCTGAAATAGTCTGTCGGAAACGTTATTCCTTGATTTCATGTACTGCTCGTGATGCGGTGCGGGGAAACAAACTATGGATAGTACTGCACCATTTTGGGTTCAGTGACTTTGTCACGTCGGCTGCATTGAAAAGCTGGGTTAGGGGCACGTAAGCGGTCGACGTTAATCTACTCTCTAGATGTGCAGGGTCGGAGTGATAGACTAGGAGATTTGATGGATGTGCAGAGATCCGAAAGAAAAACATATGGGCCCGGTCTCCAAGCTGCAAGCTGCAAGAAGCGCAAGATTTTACGGCCACGGTCCGAGTAGATCAAACATTATCATGATGCATTATGTGCACAGACGAATTGCTGTGAATGGCAGCGCATTCTGTCGGGGAGAACGAGACGGACCGGGGTGATCCGTTGACCTCGCGGACTTGTTGTCATAGCGGCGACCGAATAATTTTGACGATTTGCCGAAACGTATATGCCAAAGTGCGAGTGCTCGATGCAGAAAGAACGACGACGAGGTCTGAGAACAAGAAGCGCAATCACGGGTAGGTTCAATCAAGTTCAAATACACCTTTGGGTTCTTTCTGATAGTTCTTACATCTTCTGAGGGCGCTGAATGTCCTTCAGGCTTCTTCCCCCGTCCCATCAAATTCACACAGCACAGTTGGGCCCTTTTATGAATGTTAGCCTTGTGTATCCTCCATTAAATATCTCAATTTGTACCGGCTTCATTCACACGTAACTACCCTTCAGGGAATCGAATAACGCGACCAAGCAGTGTCGAACCCGTCTGTACTTGCCTGTTTCATACTATCTCCGACCGCTTCTGATCCGTATCCCATGAACCTCCCATAGACGCGCCTGTGGAAGAAACGGCCGTGTCAGCAATACAGCTTCAAGAAAAACGCGTGAATAATAACCGGCCCAAACTTGACACGATAAGAACATCTCCAGGTTACCACTTCCTGATAATCTCGACGATATTCAGGTATGTGACCTCGTTCAGTCACCGCTTTCTAATCATCCTGAACCTGATCCAGGTTTCATCATCCTTCGATTTCCATAAGACGGACAAAGGTTTGATTTCCTCAATGGCATTCCAAACACCATCGACTCTAGACATTGCCACATCACCTGCAGCAACTAGCTCAATGCCACACCGTGTCGACTCTTTACATATTAGCTCCACGTATGTGCCGACTGTCACCGCGAGATATTTTAACTGATCACCTCCGTAGACATCGGCGTCATCATTACGACAATTCCCATCACCGCCAATCACCGCCCCCATCTGCACCACTCAGTCGTTCACCTGCGTTATCTGTTTCTTCGTTGGACCACTCTTCGGTCTCTTCCCCAGCACCTCCAACTCGTCGATCTCCTCCTCACCGGACATTGCACTCTACACCTGTGTATTCAAATTCGTCGTATAGTTCGGAAACCCAAACCCTCCGACCGTCCAGGCCTCATGCCATCAGTCATTATTCTCCAAGAACCGGCGGAAACATGACGCATTACAACTACAACCAGACCTTTGATCACTATGAGTCAAACGAGCCCTCAGAACACTCTCCTTATCAAATGCATTCTTCAATGTCCGCACACATTACCGTTCCCAGCATGTCGCATACTTCTACCAGCGCACGGGATGGGTTTTCGGTTCCTTACCCTCTTCCGGGGCAAAGTAATCACATTGTTCACACGGACGATGCAGCTACAAAGTTGAGCGATAGGGTCCGAAGGCGATGTTTCAATTGCTGCACAACTGATACGTCAACGTGGAGGAGATCTAATCTCAGTCCCGGAAAGGTGGTCAGTAGTCTTGCGTAATTTGCTGTGTCGACATTCTGATGTTTGTTCTACCGTTCTACCAGTTGTGCAACAAGTGTGGATTATTTGAACGAACACATTCACGGCCGCGGCCGGAACAATTCCCACACAAACGCGGTCCTCTGGCCGCTTCTACACTAGGGTCCAGAACTCCACCATCCAATCATCTTCCTCCCATATCCGCTCACGTTCACCCCCTTGCTCCATATCATTATAATCACCCGTCGATAGCTCCTTTGGCCTCTGTCCCCGAGCCTAGGCAGTATAATTCCAGCGCCTTACCCGAGATCCAGTCTTGGATCAATGAGCCCAGCCATGCTTCTGCACACCCGCCAACTGCGAGAAGAACTCTTGTGCATGGGTCTCCGGGGCGACAGCCTACGCCTCCGATATCTCGTGCACAGGCTGCGGGGTTCGAACCGCGTGATCTTTCGAGTGCTCGTGAGTCTCATGCATGAGTACGGCGTCTTATGGTATGATCACCGTCGGAATGTACCATGTTTCATACGCTCATAGGTCCCGAATCGAGGAAAAAAGATGCTTTCGTCCTTCTGACTCGGATGCCATGTTTTTTATTCGAATTTTTATCTGCTGGCTTCTCCATTTCTGCATCGCTTTCTTGCTATCAGTTGATCTGCTACTTGTATTCCCATCTTGACGTAGTTGTGTATTTTCACTCGTGCTCCGACTCTGAGACGCAATAATCAGAACTTCTCACAGTGTTGACAGGTTGTTTGAGGACTTCGCAGACGGCGATGTGACAAGAAAAGAACATCCCCATATGAAAATGACAACTGGCAGAAGGCACAGCATTCCTCCGGCATTTTTCGATTGCATTCCTCCTAGTCCGGCGCATCAGAGTAGCGATCGGATTGACAAAGTGTTATGATTCTCGGTTGTCAAGGTCTGAAGGAAAGAAAGAGCCGATCCCGCAAACAAATGTGTGAAAAACGACTGATGCGCCCCATGCGTACGATACACACGCAAATAGCCGTTTGCATTACTAGGGGCCCGCCGGGTGATACACCACCGTTCCGTCAGCATCCAGCAGAGGTTTTATTGAGCCAGTGTGAAGTTTTTTTCTGAATGCTGTGACAACATTTTGATGAGCCATCCAGCAACATTCTATACAAAATGTTACCTTAAGCTGAGTTGAAGGTGTTAGAGTCTAGAATGTATGCTCAGTCACATAATGGAACAACTGAGTATATATATCAAGTACCTAGAATGTGTGCTACATCAGGAAAACCCAAAAGTGCTTGAATTGTCTTGAAATTGGTTTCAAGCACCTCAAGCACTTTAAAAAAATATTTTACACAAGTCTAATCATCAAATCCTTTTGCGGGTCGCTCATTTCACCTCGTGCTATTTTTGCTATCTAGAAACCTGACTTCCCCTCGAACAATTGTCTCATCTCTCTTTCCCTGTATCATCATTTGTATTTTCTCCTTTCTCCTTTCCCCCTTTTCTCGGACAGACATTTATTGTGCTATGCACGTGACCTTGCCAAACACATCAACACAATGAGTCTGGCAGTAAAACTGCTATAACTCAATCAATTCTGCACGGATATGCTTGGTAATTTTTATCCATAAATGTGAATGTATTGCTGAGATGTTGACTGCATAAAAATTGCCCAATTGCCTGATCTCAAAATTGGCATTTTCGGCCTATTTAGAGTATTTTTACATGTTCAACAGCTCTAGCAGTTGCAGGAGGCTTGAAAATATTCCTGCACCTTCCTTAGCATGTAGTCTAGATGCCAGAATTACCAACCATAGCCTGGAGCTAATCAGAGCAATTGCTATGAGAGTCCCAATCAGGCAATTGCAAGATAGCTTGACATGCAATGGCTCTCAAGCTCCAGGCTATTGTTCATAATTCATGGAAATATTTCTGTACTTAGGCCCCGTTCGATAGGGATTATAAGTCAGATTGTTGTGAGATTATGAGTGAGATTATATACATCTACCAAACAGAACCAAAGTCACACCTCGGAAACAAGAACCCGCCAGTACAGCCACAGATGATGTGCAGGCATATGAAAGGTTCTCCTTACTAATGTTGTCAACAACAACAGATGTGGTCAAAATACATCAATTGTTTTATCATAATGATTACACTACAAGTAGTGAAATTTCCGAAAAAAATGTTGGGAAAAATGAGGAAAAAATGATTTTATTGTTGTGTATGATGAGCGCAGCCATGATCAACGATGAGCGCAACCGTGATCAATGACGAGCGCTCTTGTAGAACACGATCGGCGATGAGCGCCCATCAAATTCACATGCTGATTGTTGCCCGATCGGGATATAGCTCTTTTCGGACTATCTTATCCACAATCTGTCACATTTTGTCACGGGTAGCCACAGCAATAATCCGAAAATAATCAAAAATCTGATTATTCTTTTTTGGCAGTAGAATCTCAATAATCTTAGATGATAATCCCTGTTGAACAGGGCCTTAGATTACATGTTAGGGAAGGTGCATGAATATTTTCAAGACATTTGAGAGCCTCCTGCAACTGCTAGAGCTGTTGAACATGTAAAAATACTCTAAATAGGCCGAAAATGCCAATTTTGAGATCAGGCAATTGGGCAATTTTTATGCGGCCAACACCTTAGCAATACATTCACATTTGTGGATAAAAATTACCAAGCAGATCTGTGCAGAATTGACCGAGTTATAGCAGTTTCACTGTCAGACTCAAATTGAATTGTGTTGATGTGTTTGGCAAGGTCACGTGCAAAGCACAATAAGTGGAGAGTGCTTACTCCAACACATCTGCTTAGCCCAAGCACATTTAAGCACACATTCAAGCATGTCTGCTTACCAATCATTTTCCACACCAGTGGGTATTCAGGCACTTTCAAGTAACATAAGCAATAATTAAGCATCCTCAAGCTCTCATAAGTGGTATCAGACACAACTTGATTTTATTAAGCAGTATTAAGCACTAATTAAGGACAACTCAAGCACTCCTCAATTCTCATAAGCACCTAAGCACGTAAATAAATAATATATACATATATTTTGTTTTGCAGAAGGGCAGAGATGGAGGTGGTAGGTGAGGAGGGGGTGAGACAGCCCTGGCATGTAGGGGGTGGTGGCCGCATGGCCCTCTTGTTTGTTTTTGAGGGGGCAGAAGTGGTGGTGGTGGGCCAGGGGATGAGAGATCGGAGGAAGTGGGGGTGGGGGTTGGCTGCTGACATGTGTCGGGGCGACTATCTAACTACAACTAAAGGTATATAGCAGAGTGGCCAGGCAAGAATATCGAAAGTAAGTATAAGGGGGAGATTCAGCAAAGGCGGAAGGGAAAGGGATTGAGTGTTGAGTCTGGTTTGTTCTCACTCTGTGAAGGAGCCACAATGGCATTTGACAGGTAATCCCGAGAGATTCGAGCTGGGGACTCCAGTCGAATTCTCCGGTTCTTTATAGGTTTCAGTTATTAAATACATGTGGTTGTGAAACTACTGTGCTAGGGGTAAACTACTGTGTGTCGCAGCATAAGGCTGCACGCTTACTACTCGGTCATGTGACTATCACGGATCTGTTTGTATGTACCTGTGTTGTCCATTGATGAGATAATTAAAAATGATTAGATTAGATAGAGTTGGAAAATGTTTTATTTGGATGATTTCATGACATCACCCCCTCTTCAAGGTTCGGCTTCCAGATGTAACAGGAATATTGTTTCAAGGTTTTTGAAAGTGCCACAGTCAAGCAAGAAATTGGGTGTGGGATGGTGGGATGTGTGGAATTTGTGGTTATAGAGTTTTTTTTTGCAATTTCTGCTGTGACCGGCATCTTGAGTTTTCGAACCTGAAGAATGGGATATCCGTATTTCAATTCTTTGAGTCCTTTGTCGAAGTCATCATTTCCTACTCCAGAGGGGTCTTGTACTTCTCTGGGGACACGTGCTGTGCCAATGTCTAGGAGTAAGGTAATAGTGTTTGTTGGACTGTTTTCAAACATCCAGAATCGTTTGATGGTGTCCAGTAGTCGGTATTTCTGGTATTCATAATTTTTTGATCCGTCAAGGATTTTTTCCACATGTCGGGATTCGATGTATCACACTTCGTTGGTTGGTTCTTTTCTTTTTCCTGTGGTCATGTGATCAATCATTTCTTCTGCATTGAACCATTCATCATGGACCCCTCCATTGTTGTCAGTCTCATAGTCTGTGGTCTTGTTCTCTTCATCCTTTTTGTCAACATCTCTCTTCTCCTCTTCTTTCGTCTCTGGTACCTCTTCTATCTTTGTTGTTTCTGCTGCTTCTAATTGTGTGAGATTTCCCCAGGGCTGGAAGTTCATCTGGGCCCAATGAACCACTTGAACTGGTCGTGGTGCACTAGGATATTGGCAGTGGAACTCAGCAATCTTCTTTTGTGTGTTTGCAATGTTCTTTTCTGGTTCCCATGTGTTGTTTTCAGGCATGTAACCCTTCCACTTCACTAGGTATTCCAATCCTTTTCCACACATCTTTGAGTTGATGATTTCTTCTACTTCGTACTCTGTCTCCTTCAACCTCGATCAGTATTGCTGGTGTCTTTTTCTGCTTGGGGATTGTGGGCAGGTTGTAAGGGTGTAACTTGGAGACATTGAATATATTGTGAATTTTCCATGTCTTGGGTAGTCTCAATTTGTATGCATTCACATTGATGACCTCCGTTATTGGGAATGGTCCGAGCCTCTTATCACCGAGTTTCCTTGAAGGGTGATTCTGCTTTATGTTGTCAGCACTGAGCCAAACCAGGTCGCCCACTTTGTACTTGGGGGCTTCTGATCGTTTGTGGTCAGCAAAATGCTTCATGTCATTTGCGGCTTTGTTCAGCGCGCTAGCAGCTTCTTTGTGAATCGTCTTCATCTTTGTGGCGAACTCTTCAGCGGTTTCATTTTTGCTTGGTCAGATTGGCTCTGTGCCCATTCACGGGTGTTTTCCTGTTTCCACAAAGAATGGTGTTTGTTTCGTGGAGGAATGCACCTTATTATTGTAAGTGAATTCGGCTATGGGCAGCCAGTCTTCCTAGTTGTCCTGTCGTTGGTTGACAAACATGCAAAGGTATTGTTCTAGCTCTTGGTTGAGCCTCTCTGTTTGTCCATTAGTCTGTGGGTAAGCCATTGACAGTTTGGTCTGTATGCCTAGAAGGCAGTTTAATTCCTTCATCAGCATGGATGCAAATGCTGGTTTGTGGTCGGACATTATTGAGTCGGGTCGACCATGGAGTTTCCATACATTGTGCAGGTAAAGTTGGGCAAGATGTAGCCTCTGTGCAAGTGATAAAGTGGCCTTGTTTGCAGTGTCGGCAGCACACGACTAGAATGGAGTCATTCCCCTTGCTTGGCGGGAGTTTGACTATTATGTCGGCTGTAACATCTTTCCAGGGTTCTGAGGGGATGTGGTTCAGCATGAGCTTCCCTGGTGGCTGGACTGGGATTGTCTTGGTTCGGTTACATGTGTTGCACCCTTTCAGGTATTCAACAACGAACTTAGCAAGTCCTGGCCACCAATAATTGCGGGTGATCAGCTCTAGCGTTTTCCATTGTCCTGGGTGTCCTGCGATTGGCATGTCGTGGTGAAGTTGTATGATCTTCCTTCAGAGTTCTGTGTTGTTGGGAACATAGACTTTGCCTCTGAACAGAATGAGGTCTTGTTCTTCTGTCCACTCTTCTCTGTGTAGTTTCTTTGTTGGTGATCGTTTCAACTCCTCAATTGCTTTTACGACCACTTCATCGTATTCTTTGCTCTTCCGTATGTCTCCTAGCAACTTTTGCTCATCTGCATGGATCAAAACATGTCCTTGTCTCAATGCTTTGATGGCGAAAAACTCAGGTTTGAGGAGGATTTGGTCTTTGTTATCCTCTGCCCCCTCTCATGATCTGGTCGTCTCAACAGGAGGTCAACTTTTTGGCTTTGTGATCCTGGTCTGTGTTTCAATATGAAGTCATATCTTGATAACTCCAATGACCATCTGGCCTGTCTCCGGTTGAGTTTCCTTGCTTCCATGAAATATCACAAATTTGTGTGGTCTGTCAGGATTTCGACCTTGTGTGTCGCTCCTTCAAGATAGATAACATCTCTCTGTCGTGGATGTCATAATTTCTCTCAACATCATTTAAGCTCTTTGAAGAATAGGCACACAGCCTCCATTTTCTGTTGTCACAGAGCATACTGAGCACTGCTCCTATGGCATAACCAGAAGAGTCAGCTTTTACCTTCAAGGGTTTTGTCGAGTCTGGGTAGACTAGGACTGGTTCTTCACAGAACATCTTTTTCAGATTGTCAAATGCACTCTGGTGCTCTTGCTTCCATTGCCATTGGGTTTCTTTCTTTAATAGCTTATGCAATGGAGTGGCTTTCTTTGAAAAGTCCTTGACAAATCTTCAGTAAAAGTTGGCAAATCCAAGGAATGCTTGTAGTTCCTTGATCTTCTTGGGTTCGGGCCAATCCTTGACTCCTGCAACTTTTTTAGAGTCCATCCTGACTCTATCTTTGGAGATGATCAATCCTAAGTACTCTTACTTGTCTTTCTCAAAAAGGCACTTTTCCGGTTTCAAGAATAAGTTGTTGTCCCTTAATCTTTTTAGGACCTCTTTGACAACTTCTCGGTGCTCTTCTAGAGTGACAGTGAATACTAGGATGTCATCCATATAGACTTCAACTACTCCTCTGTTGATGAGATCATGTAGGATTTTGTTCATCATGGACTGCAGCATTGTGGGCGAATTGATGAGCCCGAAGAACATTACAGTTGGCTCAAATGTTCCTCTATTTGTTTTGAACGCTGCTTTCTATGTGTCCTCTTGTTTGATTCAGACATTATTGAATCCCCATTGTAGATACATCTTTGAGAAGATCTTTGCACCTTTGAGTCGGTCGATCAGCTCCGGAATTAACAGGAGTGGGTAGTTGTTCCTGATCGTCCACTCATTGAGGTAGCAGTAATCCTAGACTGGTCTGAGTTTTGAGTCTTTCTTCTTGACAAAGAAGAACGGTGCCGCTTGTGGAGACTTGGAAGGTTTGATGTACCCCTTCTTCAGGTTCTCTGCAAGGAACTTGTCTAGTTCTGTTTGTTCCGAAGGCGAGAGTGGATAGATCTTTCCGCTTTGGGATTTAAACACCTCTTTGAGTTTTATCTCATGGTCCCATTTCTTGGCTGTGGGGAAACGTTCTGACTTGTCTTTGTCGAACACATCCATGAACTCTTTATATTGTGGTAGAATAATGCTTTCCGACTTCTCAGTTGGTTTCTGGTCAGTGTACCAGCTTTTGTGGTGTGGTGTGGCATTGATTTCATAGACCTTCCATCTGTCTTTTTCTTTCTCAACATAAAGGAACTGTCCTGGTTCTTCTTTCTTCTGCTCTTTCATAGTGCACTCATATATTCTTGTTTGAGAGCACAATAAGATTCTCTCGTTTCAGACTTCTGATATCTCGTCCATGTTGTTCCAGAACTTCTCTTCACCAGGGTTGTACCATGTAGCATAAATGGACTCTTCGTCTTCCCAGTCTTGGATGTAGGGTAGCGGTGTTGTCCTCACACGCTCCTTTCTTTTCTGCGCGAATTCTAGTCTGCATTCTCAAGGGCATTGTGTCAACTCAATTTCACCGGTCTCCCAATCTATTTCAGGGTTGTGTTTTTGTAACCAGGTGTAACCAATGATGATCGGTACTCCTCCTAGATTGCAGACACTGGACATTGTGCGTTCCTTGTGGTTTTTGTGCATCATGATGAGGTCTACTTCCTCAGTTATTGAACCTCCAATGTTTGGG
The DNA here is from genome assembly GCA_003314045.1 of Hygrophorus pudorinus. Classification (NCBI taxonomy): domain Eukaryota; kingdom Fungi; phylum Basidiomycota; class Agaricomycetes; order Agaricales; family Hygrophoraceae; genus Hygrophorus; species Hygrophorus pudorinus. The sequence goes on along the minus strand of QLPF01018893.1, from coordinate 3,458 downwards.
GTTCCATCCACATTGTACACTTGGACTGGTCATTTTGTTCTTTTTCATGAATTCCTTGTCTGCAAATAGCGTGGATGCTCCACAGTCTAACAGTCCACCCATGTTGACTTTCTCATGTGTGTCAAGAGTCTTTAGTCCTACATTTATGGTTACAGCATTCTTTAACTTGACTGTCCATACTTCATATTGTTTGGGTTTATTAGGGAATGTGGGGGAAGGTGTTGTTGGAGATGTTGGCAAGGGGTTTTCTTTCTTTATTTCAACCGGTTTTGGCTCTGGTGCTTCTGGGTACTCATCTTCCATCTTTTCAATCGGTAAGCATGAATATTTATTCTCATTCTTTAAAGAGACACTCATCTTGGAAGCTACACTATGGTGTCCTTGGGAAAACCCTCTTTCTTTGACTCCTCCTGGAAGTACTTTTTCATCTTGTCATAACTGGGCAATGTGCCCTGGTTTGCCACACTTGTAGCACTTCATGGGGGGACGGTTTCATGTCTGGTCCACATCCATGGCGTTCAGGTCTTTTTCTGTTTGAACAGGTGGTGCCATATCTTTCTTCTGGCCACACTGGCCCTTTCCTTGACTCCTTGAGTCTTTCCTATCACTTGGTTGTCCTTGACCATCCTTTCTCTTGTCTGTGCTATGCTCAAACATATGCCATTGTCTGTCTAGCTTGACAGCCCATCCTGCCCACTCCATCATGTTGGTGGGCATTACTGGTAACCCGTAAATCTTTTGTTGAAGCACCGTGTTAAGGCCGTGTTCAAACTTCTCTACAAGTGCCACATTGTTGTACCCAGTCTGCTCTGCAAGCATCTTGAACTTGAGTACATATTTGTCAGCAGACTTGCTGTCTTGAAACATTTGCCCCATTTTGTGTTGGGTGGTGCACTCCGGAAGTGGGTTATCAAAAGCACCTTTAAAGTCCTGGATGAAGTTTGAGAACTTCTGGTTGAATGGGAAGTCATTCAGGATAGGGTCTTCCTCATATCCCTCAATCTTTTTGATAACAATGTTGGCATAAGCTTGAGCCTTGCCTTGCATCAGGGACAATACAAAGGCTATTTTGGCTTGGTCATCAGGGAAGTCAGATTGTTTTGCCAAGATATAAAGTGCAAGTTGGCGAAGGAATGTCTTGCAGTTTTTCATTTCACCATTGAACACCTTGGGTAAGGCGATCTTTGTGTCATGATGTGACTTTTACCCCTATCTAGTTTCCTTTTTCGAACATTCTTTCATCCTATTTCGGACATTCACATGGCCTATAAACAATTGCCGCATGGACATTCTTTAATTATATCTTCTTTGATCACAAGGCACAACAACAGTGCTCTGCTCTGGACTCGGCCTGCCACATGGTTGCTCCACCGATCTATTTCCATCCACCACTGATTGGATTTCATCCTAATCTCCATTTGGATTAATAAGCACAAGGCACACCATTCCTAAACACGCTTCCAGATTCTGGACCCACAAACAGTCGATCAGACTTCTATCGATCAATTACCAGATAAACTCAATAGCCACCAATCATTGTTTCGGTCCATAGCCTTGCCCATAGCCTTTTGATCGTAAGGCTATCCCACTATCTTGGTTCATAAACATGCGCCAACCTCATGCCCAATGATCACCATTTTATAGTATATCTCTTTCTTCACATATCCTTTCTTTCTCGTGCTGTGCACATCATCACCTGACCATTGCCTGCAAGCCCAGTGCATCAGATTCACGTCCTAATGTAGTAGTACACAGCCACTGTAATATTTAGTGTATATATTGCAATAAATGAGTAACAGACTCTCCAGTCTGTTATCTCAGGATTACCACCAATAATCTTCGTGGCATCTAAGTCATAGCACTTTGGGCTTTTCAGGTTAAAGGGATAGAGGGTTGTCAGTGCTGTCTGTGGGACAGGTGTTTGTGCGCATGGCAGTGGGATGGGGGATGGTGCACATGTCTCTTCCACAGCCTTTGTTTCAAGGAATGTGATGAGTCATGTCATTTGTTGTTCCATCGCTGTCATGTGTCTGGATAGGTCATCATTGGAAGGGAGGTTGGCGAAAGAGTTGGTTTCAGACATGGTGGAAGTAGGTAGTGTTGGTTGGTGTAGGGTGTGGTGAAGGCTCCTTGTGGGTCCTCTCAGTGACAATGCAGATCAACCCAATGCACAAGTATTTGTCTGTCACTGTTGGTCTTGGGGGGGTTTTTTTTTTTGTCCTCTGTACAGTTTGATTTATCACACTGCTCTTTTCTGCCTTTTGTCCAAGCAGTGGCTCTATCTGGTTTCTGAAGATCCCAGGAGTAGACTTCATATCTCTATATGCTTGGGGTTGGACTCAACGTTACCCGTAGAGCAGAGTATGGTGATTTAGTGGTACAGGGGAACAGGGGTAGCAAAGAGGAGAAGGTTGTTAGTGAAACGGTAAAGGGAGAGTGTCTGTTTGCATAGTGTGACTCGGGTTAGGTATCAAAAGGATAGCTTGAATCTTCTGTTGGGGTGACTATCTAACTACAACTAAAGGTATATAGCAGAGTGGCTAGGCAAGAATATCGAAAGTAAGTATAAGGGAGAGATTCAGCAAAGGCAGAAGGGAAAGGGATTGAGTGTTGAGTCTGGTTTGTTCTCACCCTGAAAAGGAGCCACAATGGCATTTGACAGGTAATCCCGAGAGATTTGAGCTAGGGAATTCTCCAGTTCTTTATAGGTTTCAGTTATTAAATACATGTGGTTGTGAAACTACTGTGTGTGGCAGCATAAGGCTGTGCACTTACTACTCAGTCATGTGACTATCACGGATCTGTTTGTATGTATGTACCTGTGTTGTCCATTGATAAGATAATTAAGAATGATTAGATTAGATAAGGTGGCTGTGTGGACCTCTTGTTCATTTTTGAGAGGGTGGTGGTGGTGGTAGTGGACAAGCAGAGGGCGGAGGTGGTGGTGGACAAGCAGGGGCCAGTGTAGTGTTTGAAAGTCTGGTTGGGTCCGGTTTTTTACCCCTTTTGGGTGCAACCACAACCACAACTGGTTTTCATTTATTTATTTTAGACTACCAACCCAACTGGACCAGCCAAAACTGGTCTTTTACAGTTTCAAAACCCAATTAAGACTGGTTCTGACTGGTTGGGACTATATCTCTGGCCTTTCATGAATATATGTATGTACATAAATTACCTGTGAGGGGGTTAGTGCCATGTCTGTCACGTTCTTCATATGAAAAATCAGTTATAATTAAGTGCCACTAGTGTATAGTGCGGGTTTACCGTGGGTTTTTTTCAGCTACCTGTACCCGTACCTGTCAAAACCTGTACCTGCATGGCAGGTACAGGTATTATCCGGGTCGGGGCAGGTACTACTGTAGTACTATGGGTAGGAGACCTGCCGCAGGTCTCTCATGATTACTACAACTAATAAATACATAATAATATAATTACTGAGCAGGCGAGCGCACACT
>QLPF01018883.1:0-10250 GCA_003314045.1 Hygrophorus pudorinus | reverse complement strand
GCTACACACGGCAATCAAACGGCGACATATCTACATAAGCCAGAAAGGGTCGTCAGTTATCTCTTCACATAAATAACACATACTTGGATGGAAAATGATAGGGCCTATGATCTTAGACATGCGGTTGTGATAAAGCTTCAGGGTTTGTACAGTTTTTTTGGTGGCAACTTGAAGAAGGGGCGGAAAGGTTGGTCAGACGTTACACTACATGAACGAAAGGTTACAGACTCCGAGCATGCGCAGTCATGCCTGCAAGGGGCGGAAAGGGTCGTCAGACACTACTTTACATGGACAAGGAAAAACTACACACTTTTATCTGTCTCGGCCCGAACTAACGCAGAAACACGCGTCAGATATTGCGACCGCGACGAAGACGCCACCTACGACAATTTTGGACTACTTTGTCACCACAGTAGGGAATGGGCACTGGTGGAAAGGTTTGTCGGATACTCCTTTTGGCGAACAAGAAGCCACTGACCCGTAGCTGGCGGATTCCATTCCCCTTCTGGGTCGGTACCCTTGTGACGAGTGATCAAGTGCCCATCGAGGATACTTGGAGTTGCGAAATACGCCATCCTCCTACACTTGTGGGGACAATATACACGGGCTGAAAGAGGGGGGAGAAAGGGTTCATCAAGACTACCCGCACTCAATCAAGAAACAAACTCGAAAACAGGCTCACCGCCATCTTCATATTGCCCAGGCCGACGACCCTGAACTTGCCGCACCCGCGCTGGCAGGGCATGGTCACTGTCATCGCACGGTATGAGTGTGTCTTATTGCATTGGAAACTGTGAATGTCTAACCGGATCCCAGGTTTACCATCGTCGTGAGATTGCAGCATGGGTGCGCTCAGCACGGCTACAACACCTACAAGCGGAAAGACACATTTGAATATCATTAGGACAAAAAACGGAGGACGTGTGTTAGGTGGCCAGCACCAGAACTTGCGTGAAGGAATAAAATGGAAGAGTTGATCTGACGATGCGAGTCCTTATACCACGAGCATGTGGTCGCCGCGAGGGTATTCATGTGCGCAGCACTATTGAATGCGGAATGGTCGCGGAATGACGGATGTAAAGAATCATCAGGGAGCAGACTCCAAATTTAAACCACTGGCAGTCGCTGGCAATTGGAGAAACCGGTCATTTCCAGGGTGTTGATGCGTTCCGGGTTTTGGAATGAGAATGATGGCCCGGGTTTTCGCCTCGGGTTGAGCTCCACTTGACACATAATTGGATTGCACTGGTGTCTACGCTGGTTTCGCTCGGCCAGTACGAATCCGAGTCACTGGTTAGCTGAAGTTGCGCATATGCCAGTGCATGGCAGGTAGGTAATTGGGACCGTTTCGGAGGCAGGTGCCCGGCGAGATGCTGATGAGTGACGGTGTGTAAGTGTGGGCCACAGTGAGCGGACCAGTAGGTTATGATCAATGATCAATGATCAACTATGAAAAGAGGCAGCTAGTATGCGAGGGAGTCGGGTTCAGCTTGGCGCGCGCTGGGCCAGAGCAGAATTTATGGTGAGGTCGCAGTTGTAGCAATTCGGATGTCAGTGCGGAACCGTTGGTTCACCCGACCCCTCAGTCAAAACCTCACACATCCGTGCATCCGCACTCAGGCTAGTACTTGCTTTGAAACTTGAAGTGTAGAAGACTCTGACCTTACAAAGCTTCATCATCGTCTGTGATATCATCAAAGCACTACCAGAACGAACGCCACAGCCCCAATACCCACTGGCATTGACCTTCTTGATGAAGACTCGGTTCGAGGGTCACCCGGTGGTGGAAATTCTCACACCCACTTCCCAACACCCGAATACCAAGCTAAAACGGGTAGACTCGGAATTGACCACGACCCACAGAACGAAAGAACATGAAGCTTGTGATATTGTGGTACCCACCAACGGTGGCGGATCCGGATCACATCGTACGTGTACAAGCTAGAAGCATATGCATGAGAGCAGCAGCAGTGCGCCTTCCCGCTAGCGAGGCTAGGTCGTGTGTTCTGCCGCGCCGGATAGTCCTCTGTATCCGGATGGATGGACAGCGAAACAAGGGCGTTGGCGTCGACGGAGAGCCTCTGGGGTATGTTGACAACCTGTATCCCAATATCTCAATCTGATAAATCGTGCCATCACTTTACCTAACTAGGTTCACCCTGTCTGAGCGTAGTCGCGGTTCTCGCGCGGATATTACGCTAATGTGACGTGTGCTTAATTGCCACCCTACATAAGATGCCCGCTTCATTACATGCATTACAGTCCGCCCTTCAAATCTCATGTCCGACCCCAACATCGTCCCACTGCACCACATCCCGGAGGAAGGGCCCTCGCCCTCTCCTTCGACGTCCGACGAGGCAGTCGACACCCCGCAGAAGACCACTCACGCTCCTCCGAGAGTCGACCACCACAACGTCAACGAACGTCCCCGGCGAGGATCCTCGGCATCCCGTGTCGACGTTGATTTCTTCGATCCCGAGGGCGTCCGACAACTACGGCGCACATTGACTGGCCAAAAGGACGGCGCTCTTGGCCCGTGCAAGTCCATCGATCCCTCGACCACCGTGATACACGAGCCGTTTGATCTGCAAAAATATCTTCAGGACATGGTCGTGCAGTCCGTCCCTCTCTTTACTTTCATGTCGCATGTGCACGCAAGGCTGATGCACTTACAGCCGCGACGCGGCTGCGATCAAATCCCGCGAGCTCGGTGTCATGTTCAGCCGTCTGGGGGTCGTGGGTCTGGGCGCTACGGCGTCGTATCAGCCTACCATCGGCTCTGTGCTCAACCCGTGCAACATCCCGTCTGCCATTCTGAAAAGCCGCCATCCGCAGGTGCGCGATATCTTGCATGGGTTCGACGGGGTGATCCGGGCGGGAGAGATGTGCTGTACGTTCGCATTCTTGTCTTCTTCGTCGTGTGTGCTTAACACTTGTTTGCAGTGGTGCTGGGCCAGCCTGGGTCGGGCTGCACGACGTTGTTGAAGGTCCTGGCTAATCATCGAGCAGAATACCACTCAGTCGATGGTGCTGTCCATTACGATTCGCTCTCACCCGAGGACATCGAGAAGCATTTCCGGGGCGACGTCCAGTACTGCCCGGAAGACGATATCCATTTCCCGACTTTGACGGTCGGCCAAACTCTCGAGTTTGCAGCGAAGACACGGGCTCCGCAGGTACGGCTGATTGAGAGTAGGGAGAGATACGTGGACAATCTGACGGATATCCTCGTTACTATCTTTGGACTAAGTCATACGAGGAATACGCCTGTTGGCGATGCGGCTATCAGGGGTGTGTCTGGAGGAGAGAAGAAAAGAGTTTCTATTGCGGAGGCGCTGGCTACGAGGAGTCGCCTCTGCGCTTGGGACAAGTGCGCTCCCTGTGTTCATCCGCCGCCCCATGTTGACCATCTTATCGTCTGTAGTTCAACCCGTGGCCTCGACAGCAGCACAGCACGTATGTCCGTCCTTAACGTTCGTCCATGACTGTCGCTAAGCCAGTTCCACAGTCGAATTCGGCAGGGCTCTGCGTATCGCCACGGACATCGATCGCCAGACCACCATTGTCTCCATCTACCAAGCCGGAGAAACCCTCTACGAACTATTCGACAAAGTGTGCGTCCTCTACGAGGGCAAAATGGCGTACTTCGGACCGGCAAAGATGGCCAAGCAGTACTTCGTGGACATGGGATATGTACCCGCCAACAGACAAACGACGCCCGACTTCCTTGTCGCCGTTACCGATCCGACTGGCCGTATTCTGCGTCCCGGCGCCGGCGGTGTCCCGCGCACTGCGTCTGAGTTTGCCGAACATTTCAAAAAGTCTGATGTTGGTCGGCTCAATCGGCAGGATATGCAAGCCTACCGGGATGAGTTCATTGGGAGACCGAATAGGGTGTCCGCGTATCAAGAAAGCGCGTGGGAGGACCACGCGAAGACCTCGAACAAGAAGTCGCCGTATATGATATCCATACCCATGCAAGCGCGCGCCGTGATGGTCCGGAGGGTGCGCTAAAGGGAAGATGCGCATTCGTTGCATGCTGATTCGCGATTCAGGTCCAAATCATTCTGGGGAACAAACTGGCCTTTGTGCTTAATCTCGCGTGAGTGTTCCGGTGATGAGGACGATTGAGCACGCAGCTTAAGTTGCTGGTCGTCGGTCAGGTCATTCGTTATCCAAGGCGTCATCATGGGAACGGTGTTTGTGCAGCTTCCCGAAACCACGAGGCTGTTTTTCTCCCGCGGAGGTGCTCTTTTCTTGTGAGTGTTTCTCTTTGAACTTCCTGTCGGGAGTAGTTTTTAACGAGGTTGGCCGTAGTTCGCTGTTGTTCGCTGCCCTGTCTAGTATGGCAGAGATCCCGGCATTGTATTCACAACGCCCAATTATTCTGAGACACCAGAAGGCGGCTCTGTATCATCCCTTTGTCGAGGCACTGGCTTTGACCCTCGTCGACATTCCCATTACGTTCCTTACTACCGTGTCTTTCGCTGTACTATTGTACTTTATTGCTGGTCTACAGCAGACAGCGCAACAATTCTTGTGAGCACCACCTTGTGTACTGTGTGTTCCTCGCTGACTGCACGCGCTCCCTGGCAGCATTTTCTATCTGTTACTGTTCTCTCTGACACTCACCATGAAAGCATGGTTTCGTTCAGTCGCGGCAGCGTTCGAGTCGGAGGCCACCGCTCAAGCAGTCGCGGGACTGTCCCTGCTCGCCTTCGTATGTACTACAAGCCCTCACCGGTCTCCCGCTACTAACTGCGATTCGTCGACAGGCTATATACACGGGCTATACTGTCCCAAAACCTTCCATGATAGGAGCACTCAAGTGGATCAGTTACATTAATGCACGTCCCTTTGCGTTCTTTGTGTACTCTCGTTCTTACCTCGTGTCCCTCTAGCCGATGCGATATTGTTTTGAGGCCCTCTTGACCAACGAGTTCAGGACATTGAACGCCACTTGCAGCACCCTGGTTCCACGCGGCACGGGGTATGAAAACGTCGCCATCGCAAACCAAGCCTGCGCCACTGTGGGTTCCCGCGCAGGCGAGGCATTCGTTTCTGGCCCGCGATACCTGAAGTTGTCGTTTGGGTACTCGTATTCGCATTTGTGGCTTGTGCGTTTTACAACTCTTTGCTCTTTGGACTCGGTGTTACTGAGTTACCATGCCCGCATCTTTATTTTCGCTCGGTAGAATTTCGGGCTTGTTGTGATTTTTGGCACTGCATTCGTTCTGGCTCTCCTTGTTTTCAGCGAGTTCAACACGGGAATGGCAGCCGAGACAGCGATGGTTCTGTTCAAGCCAGGCTCGAAAGTCGACGTCGCCGCCAACGCTCGTAGAGGTGCCGATGAAGAGAAGGGGGGTGAGATCAGTACACGCCAGGACGAGCCGACCAGAAATAAAAATGAGGAGAGTGAGCGGGCTGTGGCCGAACAACCCCCCATGACGGATATTTTTTCCTGGCAGGGCCTGCAGTACACCGTCCCGATACCCGGCTCTGACGATAGACGGCTCCTGGACGACGTGTCTGGGTTTGTCGCCCCAGGGAAATTGACTGCGTTGATGGGGGAGTCGGGTGCTGGCAAGGTTAGTAAGATGGTATGTTGTTTTGATGATCAACCGACAATTCTGCCCCAGACAACACTCCTCAATGTGCTTGCTCAACGGGCTGGCACTGGTGTGGTGAACGGAGCCCTGTTCGTCAACGGCCAGTCCCTTCCTGTCGACTTCCAATCCCAAACGTACGTGAACGCTCACATGTGTGACGAGAATCATTGACTGGGTATCACGTCCGTAGCGGATATTGTCAACAGATGGATACTCATGTTCCTAACGCTACCGTCCGTGAAGCTCTGCTCTTCTCCGCTAAGATGCGTCAGCCTGCATCTGTGCCGTTGGCAGAGAAAGCGGCTTAGTATGTCCTCGTTATTATTCCTGCCCGATTTTCTAATTCCTCGTTATAGCGTCGAGACTTGCCTCAAGATGTGTGGTTTGGAGGCCTTTGGTGACGCCATTGTCGGCTCCCTTGGAATTGAGCATCGAAAACGAACAACGATCGGCGTGGAGCTTGCTGCCAAGGTTAGTTGAATGTTTCAAGCATCTGTTGCATAGCTGATCCTCATACGACGCAGCCCAAACTTTTGCTCTTCCTCGACGAACCTACATCTGGGCTTGATTCTCAGAGTGCTTGGGCTATCGTTTCTTTTTTGCGCAGCTTGGCTGATAGCGGTCAGGCGATCCTGTGCACCATCCATCAAGTATGCCTATGAAATCATTATTTATTCTTTTGACTGATGGTGCTGCATGAAAGCCTTCTGCCGAGTTGTTCCAGGTCTTTGATCGTCTGTTGCTCCTCCGTAAAGGGGGTAAGACTGTATACTTTGGCGACCTCGGTCACAACGCTTCGACACTTATCCATTATTTCGAGAAGAATGGCTCTCGTCCCTGTGAGCCCAACGAAAACCCGTACGTGCTTGGTGCAGGTTGGCGTTCGTCCAACTGATGTGCACTATCATTCCAGTGCAGAGTTTATGCTCGATATCATTGGTGCGGGAGCTACTGCGTCCAGCAAACAGGACTGGCATGAGATTTGGAAGCACTCCAAGGATGCTACGGAGGTGCAGCGAAAAATTGAAGAGATACACACGAACGGCCGCGATCGACCTACGATCGAGACAACAGTGCACACGGAATTTGCCACGTCTATGGGCTATCAGATCTTCGAATTGACCAAGCGCAATACTCAAAGTCATTGTCGGGACGCAACGTACCTCATGGCGAAACTGGCTCTCAATATTGCCAGCGGTTTGTTCGTCGGCTTCACGTTCTACAAGGCCAATGATTCGTTGCAGGGATCGCAGAACAAATTATTCGTCAGTATCTATGATGCCATCTTTGCCGTCTTTTTGGTTGACTTTATGGTACAGGCCGTGTTTATGGGTACCGTTGTCTCGGTAAGTTCTCGTATCATTGAGCTACATTGTTCTCAGGCTTGATGATCCTTTGTGCTTAGGTCGCTCTTGTCAATCAGCTGCAAGTCCCGTTCTTAAAGATGAGGAACGTCTATGAAATCCGCGAACGTCCCAGCCGCATGTACAGCTGGATTTCCCTTGTTACATCTCAGATTCTAGTCGAACTGCCATGGAACGTCTTGGGGTCAACTTTGTTTTATTTGTGCTGGTACTGGACGGTCGGCTTTCGTTCTTCCCGAGCAGGATACAGTTATCTGCTTTATGGCGTCATCTTCCCCTTTTATTATACGTCCCTCGGTCTGGCGGTTGCGGCTATGGTACCGAACGCAGAGATAGCCGCTCTGCTCTTCAGTTTTTTGTTCTCCTTTGTGGTTACTTTGTGGGTCCGTTGAATATTCCACGCATGATTTTTGCTAATAAGATTGGATATAGCAATGGTGTTATGCAGCCCTTCGCTCTACTTCATTGGTGGTCTTGGATGTATCATCTCACGCCCTACACGTATCTGATTGAAGGCTTACTGGGCCAAGGTTCGCTGTATCCTATCTTTCGCATATCAGTTTCAGATGATATACCTTTCCAACGATAGCCATTGGGAAGCAAGACGTGAACTGCGCTGCTGTCGAGTTCGTGACATTGGATCCGCCTTCGGGTACATGCGGAGACTACATGGCGAAGTTTATTGCGGCCTCCGGCGGCTACTTGACCAACCCCGATGCGACAAGCGCATGCCAGTTCTGCGCCTTCCGAACCACGGATCAGTTCTTGTGGAGTGGCTTCAACATGTCTTACAGCCACCGGTGGAGAAACGTCGGGCTCATGGTGGCCTATGTCATGTTTAATGTACGCGTCCCTGACATTTTCCAGTTGGCGAGTGAAATTTGACGGACAGAACAGGTCGCCGCTACGTACTTTTTCACCTATGTGTTCCGTATACACACGGGCAGCTTCTTCAGTGTTTTCAAAAGGCGTTCTCGGACAGCCTCGTAGACGATGCGGTGAGATTATATGGACCTAGTCTCAATGTTATAGTTCGTATGCAATATCATACAGTAATTGCTGCCAGTCACGGTGGTAACAGCCAGTCATGTGATCTCGGGGAAATGTATACCCGATTTTTTTCATTTCCCAAACCACAGTTTGCTTGGATCCACCAACCCAAAGCAGCCTCCGGGGAGGGTCGTCGATGGTTGGTCACAGTTTCCAGCATCACTGGTGAGCTGTCCCTTCCCCGCATCTTTACTTCCACGATGAAACATTTTCATAACCTTCGTTCTGCTGAGCAAACGCTTTCGAGCGTGATTTGCGGATATTCTAAGTTCTTGACACTCTGAAATTGTATCAAAATCTGACTCAAGCGTGCCCGTGCTAACTTCATCCCACCAGACTTGGACCCCGCTGGACAATTCCATCAATGACGACCTGGAAGCCCAACAGCTGCAACAATAAGATATTCTCTCCCCGATACAGCCCAATAAAGAAATCAGCTTCTTTTGTGCGACACGACTTCAGGCATTTATTTGTACAATCTAGTGAGCGTGGTACCAAGCTTCATCAAAAAGGCTGAAACGGCTGCCAGTGCTTTCCGGTACTGCGCAGGAATTGAAGAACCCGCTGCCAGAGAAACCGACAGAGACTTGGGTTTAACTTTGTTGGTTATGGGAGCATTTTGTTTCGGGAGATTTTCAGGGGGTGATAGGTTGGCAAAGGAAGCTTGAATGCCGTTTGGTGAGTGCGCGGGTATAAGTAGGCAATATAGTACTAGTGCCTGTACTGTAGCGGCGCAAATTATTACAAACGCCTGTGACAGCGTGACCTTAACAACTGCGTGAAAAGACCGTGACACACAAATGGTCACGTCACGACGGAAAGGTTGAATATATATTCTACGAGTCTATAGGAGTTCAAGAAAGCCTTTTCCCTCTAGATACTAGAATATTCAACACTTCTGAATAACCAAACGTCAACAAATGACATCCTGGATGCATTGTTCTTCGCATTCTGAGCCCAAATTGTCGCACATTCTTGCCTGTTTTTTTTTTCCCGTGGTGTGTGAAAAAAAACCCCCCGGCCCGACCCGTTTGTTAAGTGACAGTTGTATGTGATGACCGCCATCATGATACCGTACCATCCCTAGAGCTACCCCGATACAACACACGGTTATTTCCTTGATGCAGACGACTCGGATTTTACATCCATCATTCCGTGACCTTTGCGAGTACCCATTCATTGGCAAGTAGCGCACATGATTGAACGCTCTCAGGTCGGGGACCCGTATGCCCGTACATGTATAAGGACCCGCAGTCTGCCCACCTCACTCTTCTCCAATTGTTTCTTCACGCAAGTTTGGTGCTGGCCACCGATCACGCTCCGTTTTTCGTTATAATGATGTTCAAATTTGTCTTTCTGCTTGTAGGTGCTGCGGGTGTGCTGAGCGCACCCGTGCTGCGACCTGGGGTCTATGATGAAGTCCGGTAAGACATTTCACTCACTTTAAATGCAAGAAGATATACCTATAGTATCCGCGCCAGTGACTATGCGCCGCCAGTGCTGGTTAAGCGAGCTCGGCCTGATCAGCCTGGAAATTATAAACATAGTGAGCAAATTGTCGCTTGATTACAGCCATTCCTGATGAAGCTTCCCCGCCTTTTTCCCAGGTATTCGTTGTCCCTGGAACTGTGATAACAAGCGGCCGTTCACCCTTCCGAGTTACCTGGATGGGCATTTCATCCGATCTCATAAGGGTCTCGAGCCGCCGGGCTGGCGTCCGCCGCCTTTGAGTCAGTGACTCTTTGTCCTCTAAAGGAGTATCCGCCAAACCTTTCCACCCATTTTTATAGAACAACCCATTTACAGGAGTCAACCGCGTGTCTTAGATCCGGCCGAGACTGCTGAAAGTGTGTAGCTTTTCCTTCTCCATGTAAAGTAGTGTCTGACAACCCTTTCCGCCCCTTGCAGGCATGGGCAGTCACGCTCGGCGTTTGTAACCTTTCGTTCATGTAATGTGGTGTCTGACCAACCTTTCCGCCCCTTCTTCAAGTTGCCAAAAAAAAAACTACAAACACCCTGAAGCTTTATGACAACCGCATGTCTAAGATCAAAGGCCCTATCACTTTCCATCCAAGTATGTGTTATTTATGTAAAGAGATAACTGACGACCCTTTCTGGCTTATGTAGATATGTCCCCGTTCGATTGCCGTGTGTAGCCTTTATGTCTATGTTACCAGTAAACAATATCTGATAAAGCCTTCTGCCCATAGTTCAAGCTGCAAGCCAG
>QLPF01018878.1:384-12480 GCA_003314045.1 Hygrophorus pudorinus | reverse complement strand
TGGCTGAAGCCTCTGAACATCCATCATGATGCGCAGTCCTTGTCAATCGGACCAGAATTCGGCCCCAAGCTTCAAGCTCAGCGTCGTAATTCAAGTTCGTTCGGCATCGTTAGGTGCGAAATTAGATGCGCTAGCCGCTCTCACCGATTTTGAGATTGTTCCCGATTGGCGGTCATCGTCTCAGATGAGTTAGGCGGTGGGTTTTCCGAGCTCGGGGTTGCTATTTTAGTTGGCTAAAACACAGCACGCGTACGCGCGTATCACCGGACCTTTCAACTCGCAACTTACAATCCCAGATTGTTTTTTCTCATCGCAGCAATGATATTGACGTGATGGATGACTACCGATGACACCATGAAGTAAGTACTTGTACACTGGCCTGCTGAATACGACAGGTCCATACACATGCTCCCCGATTTCCAATGATTGTGCGTAGTATGCCGTATGCTACACGAGCCCGGGTGCCACTAGTAAATATTATATACTTTATCATAGTGCTGCACGTCTTTTTAGATCTCGAAATCGACTTTGGAGAGAACCAATCCTCCGGCAAGTTCACTATGATGGGTGGTGGGGAATCAGAGTTATTTCCAGACAAGAGACGGAGGAAAAACCCACTTGTTATTTGACCCATCTGGTTCCTCCAGCCGCAGCGGGACACCGATGTATTCCCAACGTCTTCTCTGATGAGAAAAACCGGCCGCATTCGTCACAAAGCCACTCGCATATCTTGCCATGCTGTGCGACTTCATGCCGGAGCCTGTCGTGCTGTCTCGAAAAGCGCTCGGAGCAACCAAGCGTGCAAGGGAATTGTGGCTTTGGCTTGGGTTTGTGTGCTACCATGTGTAATTCTAGAGTGTGCTCGCTCGTGAATCGACGGTTACACTCGGCTTTGAGGCAACGGAAGCGCCTAGTTTGCGAGCCGTCCACATCGGTTGACGACACTGACGCGTCCCGAGTTTTCTTGTGGACAGATTTTCGTGTGTCTGAGCTGGGAGCGGTGGAACATGACGATGAAGACGATGCAGGGGAGGGAGCCCCTACAGGAGGGGGTGGGAGTAATATTTCGCTTGGTGGAAGCAACGGTGCACAGGTGGGCCGGTAATGTTGTGACGAAATCCAGGAGGTGAAATCAAACTCTGTCGGATCGCAACCAACTCCATTGGAACGTGGAACGTCTGACCATTCAAGATCAGAGACACCCCCTAGGTTGGGCGATGAGAAACATACCGGTGTGATTATTGATCGAATATATTTCTGGGATGCACGGCTGAAGGGCACCACCACCATCAGACATTTTCAAACATGAAGAGGGAGTCGAGTCATAGGAGGCTTGTCGACCAGAATTGGACGGATTCACCGGAGTGGTCCCGCCATATTGCCACATAGACGACATGTCGACCCCCATCAGATCCACTGAGCAGGACGGAAGATATGATGGGCTCGATGGCTCGATGGACGCATTGAGGGAGGAAAAAATACGGAGCACAATGCCTTGGGCATCTTGTTCTATTCTGAAGTTGACCGAGTACGCGGAGGCAGGAATGTGACCTTGATCTGGACATCATGTCAACTCGACAAAGTGAATGAAACATTTGTATGAGTACTATACCCATGGTAGACGAAGGCAAATCGAAGGATCCGAAGTTGGCTTGGTTGTTGTGATTTAGAGACTCTAGATTGAAATATGGTGCTCCCGCAGCCTGGTTTAGACAGACAGTCACCTGTGTCCGACTGAGTTCCTCGACATTCAGTGTAAGACGCGGCATTGCAAGTGTAGGTTGGTAAGGCATGATGACTGGATGTTATTTTGCGTAGTCGTGTGGGTTTTTAACCAAGTAATTTCTAGCGTATAGACACAAGTCAGACATCCGAGTTCACCGACTTCTCGATGAACTTATTAAAGAGATGGGGGAGGGAATTCCCCGCCAAATCGGTATGGAATTGGCTGAAACCGAGCCGACGGTATCACAGGACCCTGCCTTTCCTAATGCGCTGTTTCATCATCTAGACGGCCATGTGCCATCGGCCAGAAAAATCGATTAGCTGTGACACGGCATGTCCAGTATCCTCGTCTACCTGCTGTCATTTGATGGTCCAACGTTTATGCCACTTCAAACTAATATTCGGGGCAATGGTCGACACTGCCAGTGTGCTCAACTCGTCGTAGCGCAAACCGGCGAACCTGGCAGCGGGTGCATCAAGTTTTGCCGGAATCCTGACTCATCCTAGTTCGATCTCAGCTCACAATTTTGCCCGAATGTCGGGCTTGACAAATCGATGAGGATACGTCGTTTTCCTCACCGAATCGTACTATGTCAAGGAGCTGCGTAGTATCCAAAAACGATATTGTATGCGAATCTTCACTCGGTACGCCAATTTTTGACGGAAATTTTTGAAACGCAAAGTGCTGCAGAAATAAACGGGGTTCTAGCATCACATGATGGCCCCCGGTTCAAGCTTCAAGCTCCAAGCTCAACACGGATTTGTGGGATGCTTTACAGCAAGATGATTGTTCCTGCAAGAACACACTGCTGGGTGACAACAAATTAAACAGCCTTGGCTTCTCCAAGTTCTGAGTGAGAACAACAACAAGCTTTGGGATACGGAGTACCACCATATCGAGACAATCCACCGATCGATCAAGCCGATGAAGCACGAAGCACGTCCAAACCGGCATGCCATAATTTACGACATATTGCGCAATCAATCAGATCTTTATTCAGATCCACATCCAAAATTTCAGAACATAACTGAACGAACGTGTACGCAAAAAGGAGTATTGTGGTCTGGAAATCTCCAACGGTGTCAGTGGATTGAACAATTTGAACCATAATCTTAAATCGTAATGTATACATTTATGATAAATGTCGACAACCGCCTCCACCCGCGCCCTTCAAGTTCTTTGAAGCATACTGATCGAAGGGGAATTTCTGCCTTACATAGCTGCAACTTCCCCCCCCACAAATGGACCTGCCCTGACCACGCTGACCTCCCTCTTACCTCAGCCGAGGCTGGACACCATAAGAAAATATGTCTAAAAGTGGAGGAATAAGCTTTGCGCTTGAGCAGTCCGAGACGAGCTGAAAAATTCTTACGAGGAAATCCCATCCCCACTCATTGGCGCTGCAAATCTTCACCCGAAACACTTATCAACAACCAAAAGAATGCCTCATGGATGGTGCCAGACTGCTCTGGCTGGCGGTCCGTATTGTCGTTATCTCATTCTGTGCTCCTTTCTCCTATGTTCTCGCAAGTCCTGAAACCGAAACCGAATTTGGATATAATAACAATGGACGGAGAGATAACTAACCGTTGTACCGCGAGAATGTACCGGCGTATATGGAAGAACGATCCAGAATCCTATTGTGGTTTGCTCTGCACTGGTTGTTCGGGGTTGCCATTGTGGCGATACGCATTATATCCAGACGTGACAACATTTCTCAGCACCTTATGTCAGACCTGTCGCCCAATGAGCTCGTTTCTTCCACATTGATAGATTGTACACCGGAACCCGCACGTCATTGAGCGCGGGTATCTCGTGCACTGCTATCTGGAACCATCGGACCCTAATTCTTCGGATCACTATGCACCCAATGACAAAACATGGGCAGCTCGTCTTGCTTGAGAGAGACAGGAGACTGCCCATACTAAGGAATTCGGAAGGGGAATCTTCTGGCGGAACGTCCTCGTTTGAAGATGCTAATGGTCGGCACTAATTTGCTCCGCGCCATTTCATCCGCTGAGGAGCCTTGAATAGGCCAGGCAAAAGCACCATGTGGACACTTGAAGTCGGGGTCAAACGATTCATTTCTCCCAGGAAATAAAGACTCCGTTCAAGTTACCATCAGGGCTTACATGCCAAAATCCAGCCTCATCCCGTGATATTTGCGCGAGGTTAACAAAGAGTATGCAACTCAGCGCTTGGAGCACAAAGATGTGCGCAGATTCACGGTCGAACGCCGGAGATGAATCTCGGTCCTTGTGTGGTCAATGCGGTATAAGGCAGCAGAGGAAAATCTTGGCAACGATCAGTGAGTAAAGAGCACTAGAAAATAAATCGCAAGAAGGTCCAACCTTCCGCAAATGCAGACAAATCCATCAGATATACCTCCTGTCCAATCTTTGCGCAGCACATATTTTGCAGTTATTACTAATTTCTCATTGCTTAGCCACCGTCATGAGTAAACTTAGCATGAAACCAAAAATGCTTCCGACACGCACTTCAAGTCGTAGGCGTGTGTCTGTAATTTCCATTTTCGTGGGGCTGCTGAGAATATTACATAGTAGAATAAGCATTATGAACGGCGCCAGTATAGTAGGAAGCTTAACCGGGTGGCCTTGCAGGGAACACAATAACTTGAAGCGGCCCGGGGACACCGTCGAGGTTCAAACCTAATACCGGGGGGCAATACACCGGCAAACCGACTCGGAGGATAGTCTGCGTTGGCAACGCAGACTACACGACAGACTGCGGAGACCTCGTCCATCCCGAAACATCTAGTAGTTTGAGTGCAGTAGATTCCGAATGACACGGTACTAGGCGGAGCACGGATTTGAACGTCAGAACACAGGCCGAAAGCAAGCCGAGCTGCTTATCCGGCAAGTACCGCCGTTCAAACGTTCAAGCTACTCCGCTCACATGTTTTTTTCTTCTTGCGAATATGGTTCTGAATCTAAGCCGTTCTTTTTCGTCATTGCCTCCACAATGATCCAGCTTGGACGGCGACAGGTGTAGCCGATGGATCCCCGACCTCGGCTTTCGGGTTGAGACCGTTGAGTTGGCAATGCATGAAGATCCCACTTTCAGTCAAGCTAGCAACGCCAGTTGCTGTAGTCATCGGCAAGTCCCGACAAATTGTTATTCAATACATTCTACTAATGCGGGTGGATAGACTCTAACCGGTACTCTAACTAAAAAGACAGGATCGCGTACGGGAGGGGGGGGTTGAATAGGATACAGATACAGAATAGATACAGATAACTTGAACGTGAGCCCTAGTCCAAAGAGTGATAGCAATACTGTAGCAGGAACAACGAACCAAACCAACGGTTCTAATAGTCCAATAAGATACCAAGTGATATAATCGATTACGCCCCAGGCGTCCAGCGCTTGAGTTGAGAAATCAGACGACCTGCGCGGACATATTGATGTGCCAGCAATCAGACCCGTCCGCGGGCCTGCTCAATCCGACAAAAAAGACGGTATTGTTGAGGAAATCGACTCTTTTGATACCCTGCGAGCGTTGGGACGGGTCACGGGCGGTACGTGTGTTGAAAGCAAGCGACGCCGCGTTCTGTCGTCGTTGCGAATACGTGACGAACTCATCTCTGCGCACGAGCCGGTCGGAGAACAGCTCATGCACACTGTTGAGTACGTCGAGGACGGTCACGCCGGTACGCTTGATAATTTCGGCCTCCCATCTCGGGAAACCAACAACGTTGATGCACACACGCGGGGTTGGCGGAAATGCCGCTTGGTCGTTCATCACGCTAGGGGCAAAGCTTGGACGGAGCCGGATGTGTGTGATTGGAAAAGTGACATTGAATAGTAAACGTCCTGTGGGATCGTATACAAGAATAGGGTGTATAGACGGGGAGTTAGTGAACGGACGAGTCGGGGGCGTTGCAAGACCGTCTGGCAGAGAAGTTGAGTGAATTGACGGTCAAAATAGTATAACAAGGGCGTACGAGAACTTGACGACGTGGAGCCAGATCCACCCGCACTTGGCAAAGGAACGGAAGTCAAAGAGGGCGCACTGGGCGTCCGAGGATACTGGCCAGCGCCAGTGGGCAGAGGTGACAGCTCAAAACCCCCTTCTGACCAAGGGGGCGACGCCGTCTGGGAGTGCGACGACCCCCGAACTTTGAATGACGCGTAGCTGTGTCCTGTGTAGTACATGGTAGACGAGTCAGTGACTTGTGAGGCGGGAGTGGGGAGTTCTGTGAGTCATTTCACCTGTTGATGACTGTCTTATACAACCTCACTGGACCCACCACTGTACATAAGCGGCGGTGGGCGTTGGGAAAGATCCGTGCACATATCATGAGTTCCCCTAGTTCAGGGCTTCAGAAGCTTGATGTGACTCACTTCAAGGCGGGACCGATGTCGGGATTACTATAAACGGATATTCGCGCCCAATTATTCTATAATAGGCAATGTGGCGCTCATACATTTGGAAGTCCGACGCGTCAGGAAGACGGCACGACTGATCATCAAGGACGATGTCGCAGAAGGACAGAATATAATTTAAATCTTAAATAAGTCACACGCTGCGACAACAATGGCAAGAGTAAGATCCGAATTTTACTTAGTTGGATCTGATTGCAATATCTGCTCAATGGCTTCCGTCCAGTCAACCCCCTCGCCATTACCCACGGACACCGCCTTCCGCTTGCGGGTGCCTGAGCTCTTGCCCCCGACGCCACCAACGAACTTCTGCCCGTAAACCGTCTGCGCCAGGTGCTTCACCTCGGCAAACTCTGATGTCGCCTGAGCACGGAGAAATGCCGCCGAGTTCGCTCTGTGGGCCAAACAGTCCGGCTCTCGGTATCCCTCAAGACTACCTTCCATCGTGCCGTCATCCATCATTGCCCGCCCATCTTTCCATAACGAGCCGCCACCGGTCTTCGTTAGCACTTGCGCGATGTCTAGGCTCTCGCCAGGCGGTATAGGCGTCGGTTGCGAGGGCGTTACACAGGGCATGTCCACCTCTTTCCGGAGCACATGGTCGACATCCACCGCAGAAAAAAAAGCCACGCCCCGAGGCAAGTCGTCCATCCCGAGTTTATACGCAAAAAGACTGCGTGTCCACAGGTTGGCAATCTGCAAAGCAAGCGCTGCGCGGTACCGGTCCTCTACAGCGACCAAGTAGCGCAGCTCGTCGTGAACGGATATAAGGTACCGCGCATTGATATTGTATTTGGCGATCAGGTGGTCCATAGACACAATGAGCAGGTGCAAGTAATCCACGCCAGAGGATTGGACAACCCAATTGATGCGAGATGGCATATAGTCCGATCCGAATTCGGCAGGCAGATACTCCTTCGACAGCGCATAAGTCACGCCACATCCCAAAGCCGGTGTCTGCGGCCGGTCCGAGAGCGCGATCTCTTCGAGTTTGTTGAACACATAACTCTCGGTCCCACCAAACCAAAATTTTCTGCCAAATATATCATGCCGGTGCGTGTTCTTCCCCTTCGTCGAAGCATACAAGTTCTCCGCAAGCTTTTGCGCTTGATCCGGTAACATACCCGCATTCGACTGCAGAAGAAGCAGCACAGCATGACGCATGCCGGCGCCGTATATCCTGGAGTAATTGAAAACCTTGGCTTGATCCCGAGATATCCCCAGAATGCTCGCAGTCTTGGAATGGAGATCCGTACCAGCGGCTTTAGTGCCTTCGAGCGTCATCCACCCAAGGGCAGTCGCGCCGTGCAATCCAAACTGCGCGTCCCCCATGCAACTCGAGATCCACAGCTCCTCCGAGTCGACATCGGCGCCCACAATAGCGTAGCCCTCAGGCGCACGCACCATGGCCTTGAGTTCAGACCCAACGCGGTTTGTCTTGGCGTTG
This sequence comes from Hygrophorus pudorinus, assembly GCA_003314045.1. NCBI lineage: Eukaryota > Fungi > Basidiomycota > Agaricomycetes > Agaricales > Hygrophoraceae > Hygrophorus > Hygrophorus pudorinus. The sequence goes on along the minus strand of QLPF01018878.1, from coordinate 4,903 downwards.
CTCGCGGTCAGCCACGTTTTTTCGATAGCACGACGGGTGACGGTGCCCATCGTGATGACCTGAGGCAAGATAATCCCCCGCTTCTTCGCACCCGCATCCACGCCCTTCTCCTCGCAAGACCGCTTGAATCCCATATCCGTCTGGTCATCCTGCCAAACGACCATCTGGTTGAGGATCCTGTCCCTCGCGCTGATCCAATAGCTGCACTGCGCATTCATATCCAGCGCGTCCCTGGCCTCATTCCCAGGACTAGTCAAAGTCCCGTCCTGAGCGAACTTGATGAACGTCTTGCCCAGCGGACTCCCCACATTCGCTTTCTCGCCATCCTTATGCGGCAGTTTGTAAAACACAAACCCGCCTCGCAAAGCGGATTCTTGCAACGCGTCGTCGGCAGGGTCGTAAAAGTCGAGCGCCTTTAAGCGCGTGGTGAAGCCGACGTTGTTTGGCACGCGGAATGTCCAGCCATGTTCACGCGAGTGGAAGAGGGGCCAGCCTAACCAAGAGAGGCGCAGCAGGATGGGCGCAATGCGGTTGCGCACGGTGATGTCGAGTGTGCCTGGCGTCACGTCCTTCTTAGGTTTTGTCTGGTCCCAGTACCATTTCGGCCACATGGCGGAGGGCTGCTTGTTGCGCTTGCGAGTGGATGGCGTTGGGCAGCTAGCGCCGTCAACGGGAGTCCAATCAAGTTGGGTTAACCAGGGATCGGTGTCTCGGTCGCTCTCAAGGGTCCGCTTCGCAAGCTCAGAGATGCGGTTGATGGTGGTGTCCGACGTATCGCCGCTCGCAATGGCAATAGCCAGGTCCACGTCATTCGCAAGCATCCGCCCATCCCTCAGACAAGGCAGCGCATGCGTAGGCCCCAAAATGCGCACAGTCTTCGATTTGCCGGCGCTCTTCATGCGAGCGACTCCGCCGTTGAGCATAAAATGCCATTTCTCCGCGGGAGAGTACCGCATCGCGTGCCCTTCGTAGGACAGATTCAGCAAGAGGGGCAAGATGAGCTCGGTGACGCTTTTAGAGAGCGGACCGAGTGTGAGCAGCGCGTGATACCAAGCGGGTCGCCTGGAAGAAGAGATGGGCTCGGGCGGGGATGGAGCCTTAGCGCCACGGATCATCAGGCACGTTCATACCGACGGAAAAAGAGACGTACGTTATTGCGTGTACCTACTCCCCTTGATGCACCAGCTGCCTTGGGCGTCCAGTCCAACTGACTCAACCAGACGTCATTCTCCCACGCCCCACTGTCCATCATCGCCTTCGCGTCCTCGGCGAGGTCGCCCAGTCGCTTCTTGACCTTCACATCGAGCTCCCTGTACGTCTTCTCCGCCGTTTCGAGATAGGCCTCCCACGACTCGTCCACCGTCAAGAAGCTCGACCCCATAGTCAGGATGCCGGCAAACGAGACGGGGCTCGGACACGCGGCGAAGAACGCAGGGAGGACTTTCGCGAACACGGCGTGCGTGACGGCGACGTCGGTGGCGCAGTAGTCGAGGTAGTCGTTGATGTTCTCCAGGATGTCGGACGGGGCGTGGGTCATGAAATCGTTCCGGATTTCCTTCGTCACGGAAATGCCGCAGTGGAGTTTCGCGACGTCCGCAAGCGAGTTGGCGGAAGTGAGGTCCTCCCACCGCTTGGACGTGATCTCGGCCTCGGCCGCATCGGAGTCCCCGGTCTGCAGCAGAGGGAGCGTCTCTTCCATATCGTGCCGCAGCCGCCGTAGTTGTTCCTTCTTCACCGCATCCGCTTCCTGCTCGTGCCGCACATCGACGTCATGCATGAAATCCACCACAGCCTCGACGGCCTCCTCCTGGCGCCGCTGTGCCGTTTGCTTGGTCTTGCGGTACTGCATCCACGCCGGGCGCTGGTGCGAGGAGATGCCGTTGATCGCGACATGCAGCGCCATGGTGTCGACAAACCGCCGCTGCGTCTGCCGCAGACTGTACTCCTCCAGCACCCTTCCGCGATCATACGAGACGTTGTGTCCGACAACGACCTGCGGGGCGGTGAGGTCGCCCAGGGGGATCAGATGGCGGGGGTCTGACGATTCGGCGAGCAGCCACGGGGAGATCCAGGCGTACCACGCGTTCTTGGACGCCGCACACGCTAGCACCGCGTAGGGATGGTGCCCCGGCATAGTCTCCACGTCGAACGCCAGGATCTCCTCCGCCCGCCCGTCGTGCGCGGGGCTGTCCACATGCTCGCTGTAGCTCGATCCGTCCGATCGGTGGTGGTATTTCGTCCAGCCGGATTGGATGTGCCAGTTGTCGGGTTTCGGCGGCAATGGGGATGCGGCGAAGGCGTCGGCGAGGGGGCGCCAGGGGCGGGCGGCGTGCGCGCCGATGCGGTGGAAGTGCTCGTCGAGGTTGCGGCCTTGGAGGGGTGGGAGGGTGAAGTGCGTGTCCGGGAGCACTGCGGCGTGGGCAGGGTCCAGACCGTGCATTTCGAGATGCTCTCGTGCGATGTGCACGAAGGACGGGCTTGGAGCGGGGAAGGACGCGTTGCGGAAGAGCTGGGAGTGCAGGTTGCGTGAGAGGAGCTGGACGCCGAGCTCGTTGCGTTTGGCTGTCCGATGTCAGGTTTCCTTTGCTCAGGAGAAGGATCAGAGGCCTACCGTGTTGCGCTGGTTGTTGATCGCTGGATTCCGAGGTCCTTGCCATCTCCTGATGCCTATCAATTTTTTTTTCGTCAGACAAGCCCCCCCACCCGCGCAGAATCCACCTCAATACCTCGCTCGGGCAGCCCTTTTTTCTGCTGGATCAACGGATGCCGGCTTTTGCTTGAGGACTAGGTGGGATGGAAAGGAGTGAGACCGTCGACATGAGCCAGAACATAGCTTATGGACAGAATTAAGCATGGGAATTACTAGTGTTTGGCTCCCGCCGCGTCAGGTTAGGGTCAAAAAGTATTGCCAACTTGAACTCGTACCCGCTGCGTCAGACGACAATTTTCCTCGGTTCGACGCCATATGCATTCGCATTCACACTCGTGCAACCACAACTTGAACTAGGCGCCGTTTACGCCCGTAGCTGCTCCCTGCGTGTCCGCCGAGCAGCACCGCACCCATGATCCAGCACTGCAGAAAATCTCGTAGTACTACTACAGTGTGGATCATTACCGCTCTGCGCACGTTCCCCCACCCATCGCCCCCGAAGACCTACGAGCACAAAACACTCAGCATCGGACTTTGCACACACCCAAACCAGCAGCCCCGCCGCCACCACCACCTGTCCACCTATCCACCCTCCTGCCCACGTGATCCCGGAAGATCCCGCGCGGAACCATCCAACTGTTTTTTTCTCCAGCCTGGCAACCGGGGCTCCTGCCTACGCAACCGTGATAATACACGACAGCCGTGATGATCGCGATCCGGGCGGTGCACGGCGAAATTGCAGGTAAGTAAGGCAAGTAAGTACATGTATTATTGTAAACGGGCCCACCCGCGCGCTGGGGGCGTCGCCGTATAATCGCCGGTCCCGCTTTGGTCTTCTGACACTTGCCTGCGCAGCTGTGTCCAGGAACGCGCGATTCGATTGGAAGTGGAAGTTGGAAGGGGAAGGGGAAGGGGAATTCGAAGGGGGGGAGCTGGGCAGATCCGGATCCGGCTCCCGCCAGTGGGTGGGTCGGGCCGGGTGGGGGGTGCCGGTGGATGGAAGATCGCGCGGGCAGATGGGAGATGGGTGAGGGGAGGAATGCAATAACGCGCGATGGGGATACGTGCGTGCCAGGTGGGTTTGCGTGGACGGGCCGGGATGTGCGTTGGGTGTTCGCGCTGGGGGTGCGGCCGCGGCGAAGCGCCAAGCGGCACGTAGGTGGTTGGTGTCACAAGGCAGGGGAAACGCTTGATGATCCGGTTGGTATTCGACGTGTGGAGAGCGTCAAGGTTAATCCTGACAAGGAGTTCATGTGGCGGATAGATGGATGGATATGGAAAGTTGAACGGGGGCACCGCCTCGCTCGGTGCATGATCCGCGCGCACAATAACATATCCATATCATATGCCAACTCTATTACCCAATTGTTCTACGCTACTATAGTGTGGAATCTACGGTATACTTTTCCGAATGCGGACGCGGATGGAATTGTGGATGTACGTAGGAAACGTGTATTATGTATGTAACGATGGAACGTGTGGGGGCGACGACGGCTAGTGGCTCCTGCGCCTGCGCGCACTGCCGCCGCCGGGGGTGATAGAGCCAAAGAGGCGCTTGAGGAGGGGCTGGGGGTGGTGGTACTGGGAGGGGGAGTGGGTGCGATGGGGAGCGTAGAGGGGGGCGGGTGGTGGGGGGACGGGTTTGGGGGACTGCGGGGGGGTTCAGCTGGGGAAGAACTAGGAAAGGTTTGATAGGAAGGGGGGAGAAGGAAGGGACGAGGACTGACCATGACTTTCCCGCCTGGGGGGACCATGATGACCTTCTGGCCGCCGACGGTGGTGACGGGGAGGAGGAGCTCGCGGCCTGTGCGGGGGTCGTATGCGCGGTAGAACTGGTCTGGGGTGGGGTGGGGTGGGTAGAACTGTGTT
>QLPF01018877.1:0-22077 GCA_003314045.1 Hygrophorus pudorinus | reverse complement strand
GTTTCCCTCAATGTGAGCTAATACAGGTCCCCAATAAGTTTTTCCTCCACTCTCTGCATACCGCCCCTTATTGAACCTTCTGGTTTGGCTAGTGTTGCTCCAGCTAGCTAAGCTTGAAGCCAGCTCACTTAGCTGCAGCTTCAGCTGGCTTAATTTCACAAATCCACTAAGCCAAAGCTGAAGCTGAATAACCATATGAAAAGCACTCCGAAACAAGTCTGATTCAAGGTCACGTCAATCTACTATAACAGGTACCCCATCTGGGTCCTCATCACCGAGTATATCCATCAGATGATCAAAAATGTTTTTTGAATCTTTACCAAACAACTCAGCAAGCATGTCCGACTCAGGCTCTTCCGTCTCAGCCATAAGTTCCTCCCCGGTAATCCAAGCTGCCATAAAATCAAGATGTTTCTTCTTTGGACCTATTAAGAGTCAAACAAAACAGATTATTATAAGAGAGCCGAAGAACCTTACTGAACTTCAACATTTGTAATGATTCCATGAGAATGGGTTTGATATGATTACAACGCGCAGTGTCGGTCTGGGCACTAGAGGAGAATATGCGCTCACTCGGCACTGCTGATGCTTGAATAGGAAGATAGTCAGCAGTTTAACACTTACGTCGTGTGTTTGATTGTCCTATAAATATATCAAACCAAATGAGTTTCCATGGAGTATATTGAATGACAACGACTAACCTTGCATGTTGGATGGCCCCGCTATGGCATTGCCTGCAGAACGTTGTGACCATCGCACTTCTCCGTGTGCTGAGGATGATGTGGAGAGGGGAGAAGATCGACAATGTGATGAGGGAGGAAGATGGGTGGTGGCGGAATCATCAGACTCCTCACTGGATGAGGACACAGAGTGTCCCCATCTGTGTTGGTGTGCCAGTAGAGACTGAGACGCTTGGGGGGCAGCACTAAGTAATAGCAGAAGCTGGCAGCCCTTTTATATCGGCTCAGCCGGCTAAGCCAGTGCACGGACCATTAAGCAAGCGCACAGACCATTTGTCCTTGTTTGAGAGTATGCTTACCAACACTTCGCAGAGCTCTTGCCCTCTTTTCGATTCGTTTGGGAATGCCAAGACTCTCATCAACCCCAACGCTTCTTGACATAGCCGCTACTTGGAACTTCACTGCAGTGACTGCAGCCATATCGCCTCTGCAAAAATTCTCACTTATGGCCTTGACAAGTCCCATCTTGGTCATGAGGAACATTCCTACTACGTATTCTATCAGTTTCCTGCTGGGTCATCACCCAGGTACGTGACTTTTTTGCCTTTTGCCTTGGAGGATCTGTCTGACTATGCCCTTGGGGCCATTCAGTGACAACTCGATGGCCATGACCGGGCTTCGTGCGGCCATGAGACCCGGTCCTTGATAAAGTATCCCAGTTATCGGGTCTTGGATCCCAGGATCTCAGTCAAATCCTGACCAACAAGATGAGCTATGTTTGCAAAGAGCTCTACACCCAGCAGAGTGCCGCTCAGCATGATCATTTTGTTCGCGATCTCCACACCCTCTATCTTTACTTGTGAGTCACTCCATATTTATATTGTCAGCTATTTTCTGACCGCCCTCCTTAGGAACAAACATGACATGAGTGCGAATGTGAGCACGAATGTGAGCACGAACGTGAACGCAAACATGTAGACTTGTTGCCGTATAGTAGGCATAAGTACAGATATATTATGACTATTGTTGACTTGTGAGTTGGCCCTAAGTACTGGCTAAGCCGCCAGCTCCCAGCTATGCCAAAGGCATAAGCCAGAGCCAGAGCTGATGCGCAGCTGAAGCCGAGCTGGTGTTCAGCTAGCTCAACATCGGCTCGGCTCCCAGCTCCTAACTGGCTCTGGGCTGGAGCTGGAGCAACACTAGGTTTGGCGGAGTTTTCAAGTTGTCACCCCTCCCTTGATCACTAGCTCCAAGCACACTATCACCAGGCATGCCAATAATGTCATGCTTCCACTTTGCATTTAGTGATGCCAAAGTTCAGTTCGAACCTAAGCCGAACCCGGTTCGAACCCGAACTGGACCGGAAGTTCAGTTCAGGTTTGGAGTGAAGGCTGAACCGGACCGGAAGTTCAGTTCACAGTTTGGGCATTCCCGGATTGGGCCAACGCGGCCCAAACCACGTGTGAACACTGAACTGCACTGAGTTTGAATATTTTTTTACAGCCACATTCATGCCAGCACCGTGATTACCACCACAAACCACCAGAAGATTGAAAACCAGGTAAGTATTATATTTTTTCAATCTTCATCAACAGCAGGTCGCAGAGCTGCATCACCACACACCTCCCACCCCGGACATGATGCAGACGTGTCACCCCCAACAACAACTCAAGCCAGAAAGATGGCACTGATAAAAGTGAGTTATATATATACTACTTACTGAAACTGCAGGGCCACCACCCTCTTGCACCCTCTTGCACCCAAACACAACAGGGCCATGTCATCACCCATCACCCCACCCATACCACCACCACCAACACCCTCTCGCATCCAAATACAAGAGGGTATCAATTTAGTTATTTAGTTATACTTTTTTATATACTACTTACTGGATCTACAGGCACCCTCTTGCATCTCTTGCATCAAAACACAAGAGGGCCACATCATCACCTATCATCCCACCTACACCACTACGACTGACACCCTCTCGCATCCGAATGCAAGAGGGTGGTGTTACCTAGTGAATGACACAGGTAACCTGGGGGTATTTCATGTGTATTTCAGTAATCAGACCCTAGAACTTTTTTGCACGATCACAATGCACTAAAAATTATCTGAAACCATCAAGAAATGGCTGAGATATAGTCATAACAAGTTTTAGCATCTAATCTTCAGAACTGATGGTACACCATCATGATTACCAGTTGAATATCATCAAAATCTGAGGTTTTTCAGAAAACCTCAAAAAACCTCGGATTTTCATCATTATTCAGAGTGGTGTTCCATCAGCTTTCAAGCTTAGTTGCTAAAACTTGTTATGACCATATCTCAGCCATTTCTTGACGGTTTCAGATAATTTTTAGGGCATTGTGATCGTGCAAAAAAGTTCTAGGGTCTGATTACTGAAATACCCGTAAAATACCCACAGGTTACCCATGTCATTCACTAGTGTTACTCTCACATCCAAAAGCAAGAGGGTATCAATATTTTGAGTTTTTTTAAATACTTTTTTATACTACTTACCACCACCACCGACACCCTCTCGCATCTGAACGCGAGAGGTTTGTGTTACCCCACCACCAGCACCCTCTCACATCCAAATGTGAGGGTATTGCTTTTAAATTTACCTCACGAAATGGGTGGCCACATCAATTGACGTGGGCCCTGCTTTTGTGAGGTAAACTGGTGCACTCGTGCAACTAAACACAAGAGGGGCACACCATCACCACCACCCCACCTCAAATCACTGCACGGAATGCATGGCCACATCAATTAACGTGGGCCCAGCTTTCACATGGTAAAAATGAGGGGCAATGGTGCTCGAACGCTGTTCGCACATGGACCGAATGTATGTGAACAGTTCAGACATGTTCGGTTTGCAGTTCGGGCAAAGGTAATTTTTTGGTTCAGGTTCAGTTTGGGGTTCAGCCAAAAGGGCCTGAACCGGACCTGAACTGAACTTCGGCATCACTATTTGCATTAGCGCCATTCCACAAAGTAATACATGTATTCTTCAACTGAACAACATTGCCAGGGTGAATTCGGGGGCTTCATCAGTGACAAGATGAATGATGGCAGATGCAAATTTGTAATCAAGAGCATCAGATATACCCATGTTGTCTCTTGCATACTCTAAGAACCGTGGCAGTTTCAATAGAATTGGTTTTAGAGGTGATCGCTCTAGCAGAGGCTTGTCTCAGACAGGCATCTGAGGCCTAGGAGTTGCAGCCTGAGAGGTTCCAATTAGTGGACAGCCATTGACAGGTGCTGTGATAATGGTCGAAAGGTGTGCAATGTTGCTGGTGTAAAAGTGAGTCAAGATATTGTGCGCGGGTACTAGAGTACATGGGAGAGCTCAGTCGCACGCAATATGCGGATAACGACTATATTATTCACCTAGAGTACATGGGAGAGCTAGGTATTTGGTAAGTACAGTATTTATAATGTAATGGTTAAACAACATATCTCAGTCACACGCAATATGCGGATAATGACTGAGGGAATATGATGCAAATCTGTGGGTAGAAATAGGAAACGAGGTAAGACTCATAGTACAATACAATACAATAAACTCAGAATGCAAGGAGTGAAACCGGGGAGAGATTCTCCCCGTGGTGAGTCATGTGATACAAATAAGTAAATGAAGATGATGTGTAGCTTGAATTCAACACTCCCCCTCAAGCTGCACATATTCTGAGTTCGATGGTGAAATGTTTTGTCTTTGCAGATGGTAGGGCCTTGGTGAGTGTGTCCGCTACCATATCATCAGTAGTGTTGCCATGGCTCTAACTCTGAGCTGACTGACAGCTGACAGCTGAGCCGCATTTAGCTGAGCCGGTTACCAGCTTGGCTACAGCTGTGTAACCAGCTATGGCTACAGCTGTGTAACCGGCTATGGCTATGGCTGTGTAACCGGCTATGGCTATGGCTGCCTCTCTGGCATAGCCGAAAGCCAGTGGCTTAGCTGGTTACACTCCCAGGTACGATCATTACTTTGAAATTGTATTTTAATGCTGAATTACATCTGTTTTTTCGTAGTTTTTCATGCAGATTTGGTATCATGTGACACCATAAACGACCAACACCGACATCGTTGTCACCCACTAGCAGGGATGGGACAGTGTGGGGTGGTGCATCCTCCCCTGCTGATATAAGTAAGTCATAATTTATCATTAACTGACTACATTTACGCTACAGGTACCTCCTCCACTACCCTCTTGCACACAAACACGAGAGAGCCAGTCACCGCCATCCACCACCACCTACCACCACCGCCCTCTCGTGCCACGTCACCAGCCCACCACCTACCACCACCCCCACCCTCTCGCATGCGAACATGAGGGGGCCGTGTCACTGCCTACTACCGCCACCCTCCACCACCACGGCCACCACCACCCTCTCGCTCGAAAATGTGAGATGGTCATGTCAGCCACGTCACCACACCCTCCACCACCACTGTGACCACCTCCGCCCTCTTGTGCCACGTCACCAGGAGAAGGATGGGGTGGTGCCCGTTTTTGTTTATTTATCTACTAACTACAACCACTCAGCCAACCACCCCCGCCCTCTCATGCCATGTCAGGCCCACCACCCACCACCTCTGCCCTCTTGCATGCAAACATGAGAGGGCCACATCACCTCACCTCTGCCCTCTCGCAAATGTGAGAGGGCCGCGTCACCACGCCCTCCGCCCTCTCATGCCATGTCCAGCCCACCACCCACCACCTCTGCCCTCTCGCATGCAAATGCGAGAGGGCCACGTCACCTCACCACCCCGCCCTCTTGTACAATATAATATAGAATATATCTTATATCAAATCAAATCAAATTAAATTAATTCAATAAGTAGTACCAGTAGTGACTACAAGCCAACTCTAGCTGGCTGTAGTTGGCTACCACCAGCTGCCGGCTTCGGCTGAGCTATTTTGAAGAAAATAGCCAGCTGGAGCTGCGGCTAGCCTAGCCACGGCAACACTAATCATCAGTTGGACAGTAGATGATACATATCTTCCCTTCAGTGATAACCCATCTGATAAAGTGAAAATGAACATTGATGTGCTTCATTTGGTTGTGATACTGGTGATCCTGGGTGAGTGCAATTGCTGATTGGTTGTCTGAAAAAAAGGTAGTAGGATCGCGAATGGGGCTGAAGATTTGGGTCATGAGGGAGCACAGCCATAAGGCTTCTTTAGCTGCATGAGTTGCTGCAACATATTCACTCTCTGTAGTTGACAGGGAAATGATTTCCTGTTTCTTGCAGGCCCAGGATACGGCTCCTCCGTTTAGCAGGAAAGCATATCCCATTATCGCCCGGCAATCTTCGGCCATGCTTCCATCAGCATCAGCATAGCCAATGAGGTCTCTCGCCCCTCCACCGAAGGTCAAAAATAGGTCCTTGGTTGCATTTAAATACTGCAAGACACGCTTTACGGCCAACCAGTGAGCCTCCCCTGGATCCCTGGAAAAACACAAGAGTGTCATGACTGCGAACGCAATATCTGGGCGAGTTCCCAAGCAGGCCCACATAAGTGAGCCAATACCTTCGTGATAAGGTATGTTTCGCATGGCAGCGACTTCGTGTGGGGTTTTAGGGCTCTGCATGGATGAATATTGAATGTTTGTTTCCATAGGGGTGGATACTGAGCGAGTGTCTTCAACATCGAAATGGCAAACGATAGTGTCGATGTAGGATTTTGGGGATAGATGGATGGTGCATGTGTCACGATTGCAAATGATCTCGATACCTAATAGCCAATGTAGCTCGCCTAGGTCACTAATCTTGACATGTTTGCGTATTTCTGTCTTGATCTGCTCAATCAAGGAAATGGTGGTGGAGGCAATGGTGCAGTCGTCAATGTGGATAGCAATGACGGTGAGTTTCATACCATTATTTTTATAAAATACTGCCTGATCCACCTCACATTGCTTGAAGCCAAGCTTTCCAATGAGGATTTGCACCAGCTTTTGGTACCATCTCCGGCTGCTCTGCTTCAAGCTATATAGGGTTTTGCAAAGCCAGCAAACTTTGCCAGACAAATTTGGTGCAGGGTATCTGGGTGGCTGACACATGTAGATCACTTCGTTCGGGGTGAGTTCTCTGTTGAGATAGGTGCTCTTGATGTCAATTTGATGTAGTTTCATGTCCAGGACAGCGGCCATGGATAGGATCGTGCGTATAGATGCCAGGCAAGCGACAGGTGCATAGGTGTCGAAATAATTGATGCCCGGGACCTGTGAAAAACCTTGCACGACAAGACATGCCTTGTGCCTAACAATATTGCCAGCAGCGTCCTTCTTAGCACAGAAGACCTATTTAGAACCTACGACATTTTTATCTCCTCCTGGATGATCCACCAGCTCCCAAGTACCTGTTAACCTCAATGTCTCCAGCTCTTCCTGAATTGCCTTCTCCCACAACATCCAATCTGGATGCTGCCTTGTCTCTGCGAGGCTTTGCGGCTCCAGCGCTTCCTTCTTACTAACCTCAGCTACTAACATGTATTCCTCCAGGAAGTCAGTATCTTCAAGAACCATAATCCAGTCGGATTCTCTTACAGCCTCAAACTCTGAAGATTCCTTGGGAATGGGTGGGGTTTGGGTCCCAACAGGTAAGATTGGGTCAGCGGGCTTGGTTGATGCGATGGCACGCCCCTCAATGATGTCAACAATACGCTGAGAGGGTTTGCGTGTGCGTTTCGTCATAGGCTCGGAAAGTTGGATTGGTGTAGGGGATGGGATAAATATGGGAGGCGGAGTGGAAGTGGGCTGGACAGGTGAGTAGGAGTCAGTTGAGATGAACTTGAAATCTGTATTCTCCCCCTCGAGACAAGCAACTGACACTGAGGTGTTGTTATAATAGACATTCCACTTGACTGTAATGGATTTGCTGTCCAGCCAGTAAACATGGCAACCAACACTAGCTTCATCAATCCCCACCCATCGTCCTTCTAAAATGTGACCAGATAATTTATTGCTCTTTTCAAGGCAAACCCAACACTTATCACCCCACTCGCGCATGGCACTCAAGTCCGGCTTCTTGCTATTTAAGGCCTCAAGCGGCGTCATGCCTTTGACTGCACGAGTGAGTGTGCGGTTGCGCAGCCAAACAGCGTGGTGAGCTGATTCAGCCCATAGAAAACGAGGGAGACCACTTATGTGGAGCATAGCACAAACTTTTTTGATAATTGTTCGATTGAATTGCTCAGCAACGCTGTTGTGGCTGGGTGTATCATGTATGGTGAGTTTCTGTTTGGTGCCAGCGGTGTTGAGATGGACTGTAAATTCTTTGCCAAGGTACTCCCCCCCACGATCTGAGTGCAGGATTCGTACGGCCTGATTGTGCTGGGTGTGAAGATGAGCGTCAAATTCCTTGTACACAGAGAAGGCGTGGTCCTTTTGGCGGAGGAAGTAGATGTGCGCATAACATGTCTTGTCATCTATGAAACTGACATAGTATCTTCTTCCACACAGAGTTGCAATGGGGGCCGGGCCCCACAGGTCGCTGTGCACCTCACCACCAACAACAGTGGCACGTTCACCATGCCGGGTTTTTGACATGGGCTTGCATGTTGCATTAGTGTAGACACAGGATTCACAGAAGGTGGGCTGCCCAGATGAATTGTCGAGCTTTACTCCTGTTACAAAACCCTTGGACACAAGCTGACGAGTGATTTCAGGGGACGCATGCCCCATGCAGCGGTGGAGTTGGTCAAGGGTGATGGACCCCACAGATTTGGCAGTGTCATGCCCATGCTCGATATGGTATAGTCTGGCATTGGACTTCAGGGCTTTCCAAACAACATGGCCATCCGGAGAATGGATGATGCACTTTCTGCCACCAAAGGTGGTGACGAAACCTGAGTCGCCCAACAGAAACGAGGGTGTACCCAACTTCAGGGGAATATAGGACCTCAGTAAGTTCGAGTTTACTATTACCAGTGCCATTGGGGACGTCAATGGTTAACTCCCTGGTGCCTACAGCGCTAAATTGCTGTTTATTTGCAGCACGAAAAGTCCTCAGCAGGATGTCCCTGAAAGAGGTGAAGTCTTTGCAGTAAGGGGAGATGTGGCAAGTGCAACCAGAGTCGATGAGGTCAGTCTTTGCCTCCAGAATATGCTGTGTGTTGCTAACATTAGCTGCCATGTCCTGTGCTTCTAAATGGCCAGCAACAAAAAGCTTGACAGGCTCCCAATCAACCTCAGGTCCATCAATTTCATCCAACTCTGGTACCACGTCATCCCCGTAATCTGAAAAAAGGTCTTCGCCGTCTCTGTCATCACCAGAAGGGTCTGCCGCACTCGTGCTAGAGTCAGACACAGACATTAGGTCTGGTAAGCTATCAGCAGATTCCATATCAACGCCAAAGCTCCCCCTTCCTCCCAATCGGACTGGGGATCAGAACTTGTTACTGTGTTTGCTGAATTTTTCAGTTTCGAGTCGGTGGTCTTGCCTGCCTTAGGCTTTAATGGTGTGAGACAGTTCGGCTAAATATGCCCATTCTCTCTGCAATTCTAGCACATAGGGACCCTTTTCTTATCTGATGAATGCTTCCCTTTCCGTGTCCACGCTTGCCCAAGTCAACAGCTAATGCTTCATCAGACTCATCCTTGGGCTTCGATCCACCTGCATGATGAGTGTGTTGGGACTTCTGCTGCTTGTACTCCTCAGAAATGAGTGAGATGAGCGACTCTGAATCGATTGTTTTGGTGACGGTGAAGAGTTTTGCAGCGGCTAGCTGGCTAGATGCAAAGTTGGAAAGGAATATGGGGAGGGACAATATAATTGTGGAATGGTAATCTCTCTCATCAATGTCGACACCTACTGATACTAGTTCTTCCCTTTGGGATCGAAGATCATCAAGAAATTGGTGTAAGTTCTCCTTCTCGGGACACTTGGATTCCAAATAAAATGGTGTACATTTCCGTCTGAGCGAAGACACTCTTCTCCGTGAACTCTTTGTTGATAACTTCCCAGGCCTCTTTTACAGTAACTTGGCAGCAAATTTTCATTGCCATTGAGTCGGGGATCTTCTGAAAAAGAAGGTTCATCACAGAGGCCTCATTCTTCAACCAGGTAGCTTCAGTGGCGGACTCGCTAGCTGTTGGTGGACTCAACATTGTGGGACGGGTGTCAGTCCCGATAAAATGTCCCCACTTGCCTTTGGCTCGTATCGCAGCAGTGAAACGGAGGTCGAAGATAGCCCAATTAATGCCGTTGGGTAAGAGTTTCAGGATATCAGAGGGGAGGGAATCAGATAGCGTGGTGTTAATGTTCGAAGATGACGACATGGTAAGATTTATGTTCTCAATATTCAGTTAGAGTCAGGGCTCATAACCTGTAGAAGTGAGTCAAGATATTGCGCCCGGGTACTAGAGTACATGGGAGAGCTCAGTCGCATGCAATATGCGGATAACGACTAGATTATTCACCTAGAGTACACGGGAGAGCTAGGTATTTGGTAAGTACAGTATTTATAATGTAATGGTTAAACAACATATCTCAGTCGCACGCAATATGCGGATGATGACTGAGGGAATACGATGCAAATCTGCAGGTAGAAATAGGAAACGAGGTAAGACTCATAGTACAATACAATACAATAAACTCAGAATGACCAGGGGTGAAATCAGGGAGAGATTCTCCCCACGGTGAGTCATGTGATACAAATGAGTAAATGAAGATGACGTGTAGCTTGAATTCAACAGCTGGAGGACAATAAGAGAATTGTCATAGAAGTTTCAGGAGAAGTGTGAAGGAGGTGGAGTGTACACCGTTTGATCAAATCAGAGGCTTCTCTCTGAGAGGGATTCTTGATAGTTGTCCTCCCTCATACTAGAAACACTATCATATAAGCTAGTATTCACTGTGAAGCAGCTGTAGAAACTTATGTATGCAAACATCCACTCTGTCATCATCAGAGGTGGGAGGGTGATACTATTACTATATATACATGTGTATATCCAGAATCAAGATTGTTTGAGTACTTCCTCTCTATAAGACCACAGAATCATGCAAGCCCATGATCAAACTCTGAGTGCTCTTTAAAGCTGAGATCTTCTTTCTTGTCTTTTTCATCATTGCTTAGATCCACACTATATCAAAGTTCTGTATGAAGATAAAATCAAATTGCTCAAGCTGAGAGGCATTACATATTTTGGAGAATATTATTTCAATGTAGGATTATCAGCAGTGAAGACAAAGTGTAGTATCATGACGGTATACACATAGGCAGTACTTGTTTGCCTGATAGACATTTGAAGGAATTTTTAGATGATATGATTTCGAGCATACTGCTCACACAAGTGAAGTGCCCTTTCTTGCATGGCATATTTGGCTGCATTTGTCTAAGCATTGTGCTGATCTCTGTTGTGACAAGCAAGCACAAGAAGCTTTTCGGCATCTTCAGGAGTTTGCGAGAAATCTAGGATCTCTAAGGAATCCAGGATGGGTATCTTGTATCATGATAAGTTAGTAATACAGTAACATGAAAGGATTTTCCATACCCTTGATCTATTCAAGTTACCATTCATGTAGGCTGATATTTGAGGCTTGGATGCCGATGGGACTCTTGATAACACATGGGATGGAATTGTCTCTGAAGGTGATGGTGAGAAGGGTTCCACATGATGGAGGGTTCTTGTGGATGGTTTTATTGCTGAATCTAGGACTTGGCTAGGTATCTAATAAATGACAGTGAGTGGTATAATTGTAACTCTTAAACACAAAAAATTGTACATACCTCTGACTGAGTTGAAGTTGGGATTGATGCCACAGTGAGCTGATGGTTGAGGGTGGGATGCCGGCGACAGTGACTGTGGTGGTGGTTTTGAGTGAGGTAGTGAGTAGTTCAGCTCTGCAAGGAGGGTCCGAGATGGCTGTCTGGAGGCTGGTGTGGATATTTCCGTCGCAGTTGCCTCCAGCTGATCACTGTTGAACTTTGAGTTGAATGGGGTAGGAAATTTCCCTCAGACTCAGAGCCAGTCTAAGGCCTTCCATGTCTTTGTGGCAGGGATCTCAGGTTGGCCAACTTCCGGCAGCATCAAGATTTCGGTTGGTAGACCTAGAAATTTGAGCTGGTGAGGAGCGAATTTACAATGATACATGGGTCAGCCTCGGCATCAGACTCGGATTTGCTGTTATTACAGTTTCATAATTATGTGGAAATTTCATTTTGAAAAATATGTGGTGGCAACAATGTTGCCACTGTTTGTTCAGGACCCCAGACCACCCAGGCCTGGTGCCCAGAAATGAAATATTATGTTTCTCCTTAGAAACTGAGTGGATTCCTTAGAAGTAAGAGAGGGACTTGGTCAGATTACCCTCTATTAGACATGTGTAAATTATTGCTGTTTTCAATAATAATGACATTTTGAAAAAAAAAATCTTTCAAACTTGGGCAGGTGGTCAGTGTGGGAATATTGTCCAAAAGCAGTAGCCAGACCAGAGAAATGGCTTTAGCAGGTGTAATTCTGGTGGGATTAAAAAATAAAAAATATGAGCTTGTTCCCCTCGACAATCCGTGCAGGCTTATTAAACTCATTACAATTGTAATTATGCATAAAGAGCTAGTCCAAATTGTCTTTTCTCTACAAGCAAAAAAATCTGTGCAGGATAGGGTCAGTTTATATGCCACAATATGTATTTTTGATAGAAGTAAAAATCATAAGGTATTTTCTCCTAGCAACAGCTTCTGCTTTGAACTGGGAGGTCCTGTGCTCTAATAATTTATTCCTGGGCTTTCCTGTGGTATGTTAGTACTCACATCACTTTTGTTGAGCTACTGCATAGACAACTGGAATATCATTATTGTTCACATGAGGCAATGTATAGATTATACCCTGGATGTCTGTCTTGCTTATTTTCTGGTGGAAGAAAGTGATGTGAGTGTTAAAGTACCACATAAGAACCCAGGAATAAATTATTAGAGCACAGGACCTCCCAGTTCAAAGCAGAAGCTGTTGCTAGGAGAAAATACCTTATGATTTTTACTTCTATCAAAAATACATATTGTGGCACATAAACTGACCCTATCCTGCACAGATTTTTTTGCTTGTAGAGAAAAGACAATTTGGACTAGCTCTTTATGCATAATTACAATTGTAATGAGTTTAATAAGCCAAATTAATGACAGATAGGTGGTGAGCAAGTTTTATGAAGAGAAAGACAATTGGACTAGCTATTTATGTGTAATTATGATTGCAATAATTTTAATAATGATAGGTGGATAGTGAGCAAATTTCCATGAACAAGGACTTGTACATGCCATGCTCAGCAGCGGCCCACTACCCAAGTAGACAATATACATAGTATGTGACATCAAAAATGTTCAAGGAAATACATGCTCAATTGACTGAGTTATGGCAGTTTTATTATTTGGACACTCAAAAGCGGTATTTTTTGACATTAAACACTGAGTTATGTTGATGTCAGAAACCTCTATATAACACTTATAGCATGACATATCAACCAGGTTCAAAGTAATTGATGTAATATTGAGGAAGTTATAGCAGTTCTTTGTACTGAAATGACATTTTTGGGGGGTCTAAGCCTCTGAACTTGGTCCGAACCTGGTTGAGACCAAGTTTGAACACAGTTCAGACAAGTTTTGGACTATTTTCATTTATCACAATAATATTCTATGTAACTATCAGGTTGTTTTTCTCATTGAAGTCATCAATAATACTGTACCATTTCGGTCACTTCGCCGGTACCATGTAACACGCCTTTGGAAAACAGCGAAAAATAATGCTTGTCATGACTGGGGCAAAATGGCAAAGTCACATAAGTAATCCAATTTTAGTACCGTATATAGTAATTTTGTATGCCACAACGGTTCTCCGGTCCTTACTTACTCAATGTCTAATGCCTCGTTGTCCCAGTGCTGTTTTAAGTCTGCCAGGTGGTACAGTGTGTTTGTTTTTTTCTTCTGCTTCCCTCTCCTCTCTTGTTTTCCCTCACCCTCCTCCTCCACTCCTTCCTCAACTGACATTGGCATTTGGTTGATGTTCTCTGCATCTGTCACTGTCACCAAGCCACCGTTTTCGTGTGTAGAGACTCGGATGCCAGTGCACCCATGTTGTTTGGGTGCCAGCAGATTTTGGTGAGTTGCTGCAACAACATCTCATAGGTTGACATCAGTATCATCTAGATGTTCCTCATCTTTGGGGTTCACAATGAGGTTTTCAGCCACAAGTGCACTGGTTAGTGGATGCAGATGATGAGCATTCAGATGATTCAATTCGATCCAAAATGGATCGTTTGTGGTGCGTAGCTCTCTGAGCTTTTCTTGCATTTCAAATGACCTCAATTTTTCATGAGACAGATTCCATTCATTGGCGACATAGAGTCGGAATGCCTGTCACTTATCTTCGTCAGTCATTTCATATAATTTGTGCGATAACTGACCTTCTGAACAATCTCTTTTTTGTTCAGTGTTTCATATACTTTCCACAACCACCTTACGCTTGCATTTCGGAGTATCAGCAATCAATCGTCAATGCTCACAGCTTCTCCATTGTCAATCTGTGTGAGATATTGTGCAGGCAAAAAAATGTGTGTGATTGCATCCTATGAGAAGAGCCTACATGAGAATGCATCCTGTTGGTGCGTGAGTGGCAACTTCCTGTACATAAACAGTACTGATGTATGGGCATGTATCCACCACTCTACAGCCTCTTTTGTCTTGACTTCCATTTTCCACCCCAGGGAGTCTCCGTGCCAGATAATATGCTGGCTGAAATCTAGCACTAGGGTAGTCCAGTTCACTATTGTACAAACAGTTTTCTTGACTCCAGATGCCAATGCCTGTCCGAGGGCATGGAGAGGCACACGATGAGCAGTTTTCTGCTCTAGGCTGCAATTGAATGCTGCTATGAGGCTGGGAACAAAGTTTGTGGATTGTATTGCTGTGTGATCCACAGAGTCAGTGCTGTGTTTGCTAATGTCCATGCGAAGTAGATCCAGCATTTTATCCTTGTGTATGGTTCTAAGCCAGTTTTCACTGGCCAATTTGCATAGGTGAATTATGTCAATCTCCTCGCTGAAGCCTTGTGTTGATCCAAACCATGGCATATAGTTGAGGGCTTCATAGACAGTGTCTACCAGTTCCTGCATCTCTTCTCCCTTGTGTGAAGTTGGCTTAGGGTTTGATCAGCCTGTAACCAGCACTGTTTGTGTTCTGCAACATAATTTATCTCATTCCAGTAAGTGATCATCCACAATGGGAAATACTTGATTGTTGACTTGGCTACAATCACTACAGACTGTGCCATTGATGTTGCAGATCTGAGGCACATAATAAGATCTTTGATGAGTGGGGGAGAGGGAACTGTCAGTGAGAGAAGTGTTTGAATATCATCACCGCATGCTGATGCCTGCTCATTAGAAATGTAGATATCCGGGGCTGGCTTTATGCTGGTAGTCAGAGGTAGATGGAAGGACATCAGTCTGAGAATTGGTAGATTTTGACTTGGGAGGTGTTGAAGCACATTGGGAGGTATATTGAGGTCGAGCATGGTATTACAAGTATATAAAAAATTGCCACCAGCGGAATTTGCCACCTATCACGCATCACAACCAGTTCTGGTGAAATGGCCATTCCGCCGGACACGTAACGCATCACAAGGCCTGGCCAAGTGACCAAAATGGCACAGTACTCTAAATGTGCTTTTTTTTTTAGGGTAAAAGACAATCCATAGTTGGCTTCTGGTTCAGGTTCAGCAAAACACATCATTGCCCAAACCTAAACTGAACACGAACCATTGGTTCAGTTCGTGTTCGAACATGGTTCGGCTGAGGTTCAAACTGAACTTTGGCATCACTAGTACATGTAATGACTATGAGGACAAACCTTACTGTGACATGCGACGAGTCATGCGACGATATTCTACTAAAGTCGCGACAAGTCGGGAGGTGCTGATGAGGGAGATCTAAAGATATATATAAGTAACTATGCAGAATACAAATGAAAAGGGTATCTTACCTGATGAGGGAGATCCAAAGAGAAAAGCCTAAGAATCTCCTCATCAGGTGAGACTCTATATAGTAAATGAGATTACAATAAAATTGGAGGACAAAGGAGAGGATGACATAATACAATAAGAAGTGAATGGAACAAAGGAGAGATAGCTACGAAAGGAATCGCAGTGGTGAGGACAAAGGAAGGGATTGTGACAGGATGTCACAAGTCACAGAAGGGAATCACTGCAATAGGAGGTGTTCCCTGACAACGACCTGAGTCATCTGAAGTGTCAAACTGGCTTCTTGCCAAATGCATTCGCACAAAGCAGAACTCTGTTGACGACTGTCATACTCAACAAGATGACGGTTGGTATTCATGAATCCAATAGCAGCAAACTAATTTACTGTATAACC
Source organism: Hygrophorus pudorinus (assembly GCA_003314045.1). Classification (NCBI taxonomy): domain Eukaryota; kingdom Fungi; phylum Basidiomycota; class Agaricomycetes; order Agaricales; family Hygrophoraceae; genus Hygrophorus; species Hygrophorus pudorinus. Next base: position 6,024 of record QLPF01018877.1, on the reverse strand, counting down.
ATTTGACCAGCTTTGTAGTTAGCTCAAAACAGAATGTACAAAACGCTATAAAACAAAAGTACAGATATTTGTATGATAACGAGGTAAGAGATAAATGAAGTGATGTGAAAACAAGAGATAACGGAAATACAAAGGAGTTTTTCCACATTTTGGGGGTAAGAGACTCAAGTCCAAAAATTTCCTAAAAATTTATAATGAACGAAAATTGGACTGCATGAAAGGTAAGTTTGTAGGATTTGAAGGTCTTGGAAATGGGGGAATTGGGATTCGGGAACGATGAGAAGAGAAGATTTAGAAAGACGAACCAAGAACACAAAGGACTTAAACACGCATAGATAGGGTTGGCCAGGGGTACAAAAGGGTATGGCAGGGTGGACAATTCTCTAAGGTGTTGAATATGTATTTTGGAGAGTTTTTTTTTGACATAAACATAAAATCTGGGGCTACAAACAGCTTCTCACATGTTTAGCAATCAAATGCAAACATGATTTATGAAAATTCAAAAACCTCAAAAACCCTTGAAAAAGCAGAAAAAAGCGGAATTTTGAAAGATTTTGAATTTTCATAAATCAGGTATATCTTTCATTGCTGAACATATGAGAAGGTGTTTGTAGCCCCAGATCTTATGTTTATGTCAAAAAGAAAATCTCCAAAATACATATTCAACACCTTAGAGATTTATCCAACACCCTGCCTGTAAGGAATCTATGATTCCTTGTTACTTTCATTTATTATTTCCTTTTATTTAATTATATCATTATTATTATTTGTTTCCGCAGACGCATGCCACTATGTACACACATACAAACATACCATTACCACGTCATCCATGTTGCACACTCTTTATCACACATAACTACAACAACCTCATAAACAGCATATACATCATATCCAAATAAATAGATTTGGACCTGTGATAAGTGCACCGTGAGCCTTCTAGTTCTATTAAATCATTTCCCATACTTGCACTAGGGCTTTAACTAGCCCCACCAAGTTTATACTTTTTTTCACAGCCAAACAACCTTTAAAACAGTTTTGTATTTGCCTGGCAAATAATAACAAGCCTCTCGCGAGGTTAGATACAGTGGCTATTCTACATAGTCATAAGCTGTCACCGGTTAGAATTTTGACTGCAACAATAGTCTTTTAAGACCCCTAAAGGGACTTTTATCGAATGTACACAAAAAGAAAGCCCTAACGGCTTGAGTATACCTCTCGCTGTATACTATGGATACCGAATGTAATGTTCATATCAGTGTGCGATAAGTGATTGCAACGCATATTGTAGTAATACGATTCGGAATGCACATGGTCTAGTGCATTCATAGACGAATCCCGTCAATAAGTGAAATCAACAACCCAGATGTCAAGCCGGTCCCCTAGATCATCCCAATTACGGGACATGAACCACCCCATTACCGAATGTACCCCCCACCGCTTATAATGTCTCGCAATTCCAGGAATTGACTCACAGGGCTAACAGCCCTATTACCCGCAGCAGAAGAATATTCTGACTTCAGTCAGAGTAGCCCGAGAATGGAGGAGCAATCCCCTGTAAACAGACGGACACCGGCTCCCTGGTTACGACACTCAGAGAACGCAAGAGCACCCCCTATACCATTGGTATACAATATGCCCACGCATATGCAACAGTATGGTTGCCAATCAGACCAAGGGTAAAATAAGCCCAACAGACATTCTGGTTAAAACCCGATCAAGTAGACAGCTCGACCGTTTAGAATCAAGAGTCCACACGGACATGGAGCAGCACAGAGCTGCTAGAAAGCAAGGAAAATCGATGCTATGAGCGTGTATAGATGAGCTAGATGCTCTAGATGACCATATGGAGGCTCGTTATGACAGTTATCTGACTGAAATACATCAGATAAGAGCTGATCATAACAATGAACACACCTTAGAAGGGCGTCGGAATGCCAGTAGGCAGCAAACCTCACCAGCTAAATCAGCTGTGAATGCTATAGTGCTGATTGGCCCAGACGTAAGCCCTCAGCCTACGAGGGAGTCTACACATAGCACACTTGTGTCTCAACCTATGTCTCAACCTGCTAGTCCATAGGAAATAACTGTCAAAACTGCTAGACAGTCTGAAATCAATTCTAGCAATAGAATATTGTATAGGCCAGTAGCCAATACGAATGAATTACAACAAGAAGCTATTTCAGCTTTAAACGTAGAATGTAACCATAAGCTGTTGATTTCCACCCCTTCCTCGAGTACCTCCAAGCAAGATGTATGGTATTTATCTTTTACTCCGGAACCTCATTTGTCCGCTGCACTTGTCTCTGTGTATCATCTCTTCCCTGCCACAAAATTGGCCAGAAGACTATTTGGACACTCGCTGGCTTCGCTCTCAGTCAGCCTTCTAGTGTCGCCTCCTACAACATTGACCTGGAAGGCTTTATTTAGTACCAGAAGTGTCATTACATACACCATCACCAGCATCACCACTCTTCTCAAATCCAAGGTTATCATCTTTAATGCCATCCGTTCTCTCTGTCTCAAGTTCCCGACCAAACACGCCTCTGTGCTTACATTCCTTGCAGATGTCCTTTGGGACGAAGGCAGTATCACTGCTATGTACACCTGCACATACATGTCAATGGCGAATGGCACCCCAGGATTACTGTATCCATTACGGTGTACCTATGCTGTCCCCTTCCCCTCCCCCAATGGATTATTGTTTCAGAGGCCCCTCGTTGCCTGAAAGCTTTCTGCAGGATCTGTTCACCTCTGGGCCCGTTTCCATGCCTTCAGCGCTTCAGTTCAGCCTGGAAGCTTCTCACATTGACGGCAACTCAGCCCATCATTGCAGAACATTGAAACAGCCTCACACAACACTCATCCAAAGCACATATAGACTTATTACAAGCTGAGTTAAAAACTGTCAAGTGCGTATGCATATATTCACTCAAATGGTTGTAGCTGTGAGAAATTGCAGAAAAGCCTACTATGGGGTGCTTGAGTTGGGGGTAATGTGGCAGACATAATCACTGTCATCACGCACGTCGATGTGGTCCTTATGAGCAGGACTGAAGCGGCCCTCAATCTGGTGCCGCACAGTCATCATCTGCCTTGCTGACATTGGTGTCCAACCTACATAACCGAAACCCAGTGCAACACTTGAATGCCGGGCGACTTCATGGCCAAGATGCTATCCTTCAACCGGCGGAATGTGCAGGTCGACAGGCTTTTTTTCACAAATGGAAAATGTGCATGCCTGGCCTTCCTCTCACATGAGGCCCAGCATCTGTAACACCCCTCTCCTCCCCACAGGCCCTGGCTCAACCCGATGGCCTCTGCAATGGGGCTGCACAAGCAGAGCACACACAGCAGTTGATCATGCTGAGCAATGGGTTCCACATGTCTGGGTCTGATTTTCATATGTGATGTGAGCGTGCAGAGTGAGGGACTGGCAGCAATGATGGGGTAGTTGGCAGAGTAGAAGGGGACATGGGATAGTAACTGGGCAGCGGGGGGGGCAGGGGGGGGCAGGGCCTGCATAATAATAGCCCAGCCAATGTAATACCATTGCATTCGAAATAAATCGATACTGTAATTGATTTGAAATGTTTTTGAGCTGTTGATATATGCTATAGGGCCACATATCAATTTACATCGGATGAAAAGATCATATTAAAACTAATTAAAAGCAGGGTGTTCTCACTGGGGATCATCAATCATCAGACGATGAACTGGATGACAAGCAGGTAACAGTTGGGCAACAGTTGGGCGATGATCAGACAATGATCAGGCAATGACTTTGAACTAGTTTAAAATTTAAAATTTAGAAATAGCTTTCAACTAATGTCTCAATTTTGTATTTTACAAATCATTTCACCTTTTGGTAAAAGTAATACTTTGAATTCACCTTTTTCCACAGAGCAATACAAATCATTTTTGAAAAAATTACAGGGTTTGCGAAAAAATTATTTTTGTCAAACTCTTTTGCATGAAGCAAAATTTGACATTTTAGTATGACTTTTATACTGAATTAAAGCTGTTTCAAAATTATATGTGTGGATTCACCTTTTACTATGAGGTAAAGTTAATATTGAAACTTGACACAGCCGGTGTGTAGGCTACATGCCACAAAAAGATGGTATGAATACAAACCAAGTGCAGATAATACACAACTTGACCTGAAAAGTGTCAAGGTTGGAGGATATCCTTGGGCAGCATGGTATGTGGCCGTTATGGATGCACATTAGTCAGGCCCCACATACACATTATTATTAGAGGACTGCGCTCATACCTGTAAGCCACTAGCCACTCTACAATGTGCATTTCTTTGAACTCCTAGTGTTTGTCCCAAATTCTGATGAGTTTGAGATAGCAGGCTTTCGTCTGAGACTCTGAGCAGCACAAGCATGGGCCAAGAGCGTCTTTCCTATACCTGTATATCGTTAGAAGGTGTAGAAATGCGCGAGACAGAAATGCCAGCCTACCAGAAGGTCCGTACATCAGGCACCCTTTGGGTGGTTTGATAACAATAGTCTTGAGCAGCACATGCGCAGGCCAGCCACCAAAAGGATCTTTCCTATGCCTGTATGTCATTAGATGGCATAGAAATATGCGAGACAGAAATGTCAGCTTACCAGGAGGTCCATACATGAGACACCCTTTGTACTGATAGTCTTGAATCTATCTGCCTGCTCCTCAATCTGTTTTTCCAACCCACCAATATCCATATACATTTCTGTTGGCTGTTCGTCCCTATAACTAGGGGGGGGTGGGCCATTGCACACATGGCAGGAACGAGTCCGATTTCCAAATTATTAATGAGAAACTCAGAGTCTCAGACATAAAAGCCCCTTGTACAGTAAATCTGTGCCCATGTCCATGCCAATCGCAAGGGACTGGACAAGCTGCAGGCAGATGGAGAGAAGGTCCAATGTGTGTACATCTGCGCTAGCCAGACTCATGTGGAGCGGACTGGGGGGCCCTGGGTTCTCATATCCACATGTCGTCGACCATAGTTTAATCATTGTTGCGGACACATTGGCACTGTGATCTGCACGTTTAGGGAATGAATGACATTCGGTAAGCGTCATCTTGTGTACTGACACATTCATGTTTGGGATGCGACTTGTCGCCTCTGCACTCATTCGGCTTCCTCATCTGTGTTGCACATGGGTCCATTGACCTGTGTTCGCGCTGATGTGGTGGTGCCGTCGAGATATCTGGGGCGGGCTACAATTCTTCACCCCTCATTTTGGATGTCGAGGTGCTAAGCGTTAGCATTTGGGACGTGGTGTACTTCACCCCCTCGGACTGAATGTTGACGTGTGTGCTTGTCTGTTCTGGTGCACTTGTGTGTGCTGGGTGTGGATGGCATGCTTTCCCACAATGCCAACGGTACTCACTGTGCCGTCGTTTCTGGTGTCCATCCTCTTGTGCCCATCCTCCTCGTTTATGTCGTGCACTGGTCCATTGACTCACGTTCGTGTTGACGAGGGGTCGGTGGCGAGAGGTCCAGGGCAGGCGTTTCCTCACCCCCTTGTTCCAGACATCAGTTTGGGTGCCATGCATGGCGGACTGGCAGCGTTGGCATTTTGATGACGTGCATGGGTGCTCGCCGTGGTTTGGAACGTGTGCGCTTGGGCTGTCATGCCTTCACGCTGGTGTTTGAGTGTGTAGCAGGTAGCGTGCCTGCTCACCTGTGGCACCGGCTTCCACCAGTTCCCACGTGCACTCTTCCCATTTTCCATCCTCCTGCAGTCCCTTGTTTATGTCCATCGTCGGTCATTTGGCTGGTCTTGGTGTTGATGAGGTGCTTGGGGTATGGATGTGGTGGTGGTTGAGGTGCGTGGGCATGTTGTTATGCCAGGCTTGTGTGTGAGCCTCTTTTCCTCATCTCCTCACTCTCCTCACTCTCTATCCTCTCTCGTGTTCCTCTATGGTCTTCTGGCCACATTCAGGTCGCTGTCCTGACTTCACGCCCTCGACCTGGATGTTAGATAAGGTAGCAGCCCTTGTTGATGCCAATACAAGAACCTCACCTAG
>QLPF01018837.1:0-24607 GCA_003314045.1 Hygrophorus pudorinus | reverse complement strand
CCGCTCCTTGGGCAACTCTCTCTGACTTTCCGAAATCTGCTCGTCGGTGTCCATCTCGCCTGCCCCATTGTCAAACTCTGGCTTCGAGAGCCACATGGCCAGTTGGGTAATGGCATAGATCAAAATGGCCTCCAGATTACGCCGTGCCGTCCAAACCCCTTGCCGCACATCCAACGGCTTTTCATAAGATCCCGCTAGCGACGTCGTAGACGTTATGGCCTGTCCTGCTGGCCGGCTAATGAGATCTCGCAGTACATCGAGAGTACAGTTGCCCAATTCGAGCAGAGTGCCCATAGATGCAGGCTCGCCTAAAACGACTTTTGAGTGCTGAATTACATGAATGTTAGTGCTGAGCGATAAACCAACAACTTCATAAGACTCACTGGCACGATGAGCGCTTCATGAACCGGCCAATCTTCTTCCTGACCGCTCAGCACGCCATCTGCTCGACTGATGCTAATTAATGTGGTGATAATCGCGCTTGAAAGCTTGAACAGTCGATGGACGAGGGCAGCCACGAGTGGCCGTTTCAGTGGGTCCGCGTTCTTGTGGATTGAAGCCTCTCTTTCGAACTGCGCGCGTTCATCAGCGGTCACAGGTTCGAGAAGACTGGCGAGATGGTTCGGATGCGTAAGTGCGTAGTTCAGCTGCTGTAGCAGCAGCAACGCATGTGTGGTAAAAACGCGCAGTACCTTTTCGACAGCAGGATTGGCGTTGGCAGCAGAAGGAGTACTCTCCGCAATGGAGTAAAAGAGATTGACAACCTGTTCGATCTCTTCGAGAAGGGGAAGGGTGATCGGATCTCCAATAGTCCACGAGAGTGCCCGGGTTATCTGCTCTCCATAGAGCTGTACAAATCCGCTCGCTTCGGCATCAAAATAATGGTTGTGACGCCCCAAGGCCGCCACTACTCCCGCCACTATCGCCAACATTGAGCAGTAGGTTCGATGTGCAGGGCTGCGCTCCCCGGGCAATTCTGGCAGCACAGCGTCTATCATGCCAGCGCTAATGGCCGGCGTGATGTTGTTGTTGCAATATGCTGACAGTACACCCTCGCTCGCAAATCTCTCAGCGGCCGACGGAACGCTCCCTAGCGCCATATGGAACAGGAGAATGTGTGGCGTATATAGAGACTGCCTACGAGATAAAAGATATGGGAGATCGGATAATCCAGCCGGATCGGTACGGACGAATAGATCGAGGCTTGCTCTGATCACGTCTGTCTCTAGGCATCGAGTCAACCATAGTGTGGATGAGGGATTGATATCGGGGCGAGTGCACTGCTCGAAGACTGTGACTAGGAGTTCCATGTCTCGATCAAGTTCGACATCGGATCGGCTGCGGGCTGAAATGAAAACGATCCGAAGAGCATCAATCACGAAATTAAGTGTAGCCTCAAGCATTGACGCGACAGTCAGTCGATTCTCTGCAGACAATGCCTTGGGATGTTGAGCTAAATGTCTGCTGTATTTCGAACAGAAATATATGGATTGCAAGAGCGTGCGATGAAAGGGTACCGTCACGGAGCCTAGGAATGATCTGGCCGGAGATTGTGGTTCATTGAGAATGATTCCATGCACGTTGTTGACTAGATCCATGAAAGATCGAATCTCTCTTGCTGTATCTGTGGTCGAGAACCACACAACCTCGAGCAGGGAAACGAGTAACGATAACCTTGTTCCATGTATCGTGGCCATCATGTCTCCTGGTCGCTTTTCTGATGAGATGTCGAAAGATACCGATGCCGCTATCGCCAACACGATGGGTCTGGTGATGGAATTACCACGGACATACGGGACGATTTGTCGTAGCAGGAACTGCCATGACTCTGCCAGAGCTGTCTGCGCATGCGCCAGAGAAAGATTAAGGTTGATCGAATGGAGCTGCTTCTCCACTTCATCACTTGGGTCTGCCATACCATCATCCCCGCGACGCTGAGACTGTAACCGGTACTGCAGAAGTGAGGTGGAAAAGGTAAAGTCGTCGCCGAACTCGCGCTCGACCAGAGGTTCTTGAGATCGCAGCTGTTCCAAAGTCAGAGCAGGGAATTGGACTTTTATCCGTTCCATGAGCTCGTCGTGTATTTGTGGGTCATACGAACTTGGCGCAGCTTCAGACACGAGATCCGTCAACTGATCCTCCAACTTGAAGTACTTCTCAATCTTCTGATAACTGATAGACTTTTGCGCGGGTTGGCCATGGTCTTGTGACTGCAAGTGGATGCCGATGTCTAGACCTATCACATGCAAAGCGTAAGACTTCACGATGGTACGGTAGGCATGAGTGGAAACCGCCTCGTGAAGATGGGACCGACGTATCCCATCTAGCAGTACATACGACTCCGTCTTGTAGTCGGGAACTGGACCTAACTCTTCGCATACAATGGATGCCATTTGGTCCCAGAAGCTGGTATCCTTGCGGGTAGCCTCCAGAACGGCCCTGTGCTCCAGTCCATGCTGCCAGACGACATCCAGAAAGCGCAAAACCGAAGCCAAAAGTTGCGGGTTTAGCTCCCACAGCTTCTTCCAGTTTGAGAGGATATCACGGGCCACGTCAATGGCACTTGTGGTCTTGGATTTCGTCCCATTGGCGTCCTTACAAGCAGCGTCTCCGCCTTCTGGTTTCCTGTCACTCTTAACATGGCTCGGAAGACGGAACTGTCCGGTCACAAAAAGGCTGGCAAGAGCTGGTTCTTTATCTACGGCGAGGGATATGAAGTTCCACACTGCATTCCGAAGGGACAATTCGTCATACGGATGTTGAACGATTCGTACAAGTGACGTTACTGTGGTCTCTGGGTCGGATAAATGTCCTATGATCGTCGGGGGTGGCGGTTGGGAGGTTGCAAGAGAGGCGCAAAGAGCATAGAGAACGCGTATAGCTTCCAGCGGAACGATGTTACCTACGTCTCGCCCTTTTACGTAAGAAGCCAGAATATCGATGGGATCAACTTTGGACCGAGCAGCACTGAAGGTCGTGGTACCACTCGCGACTCGAGAGCAAAGAGCCTGTTCCAAAAGGCACGGGTTGGGAGACTGGGTCGATTTTTGTTTGAAGTTGAGCACCAAACGAACGAGAAGGAGATGGGCTTCCAGGAGGTATATTAACCGTCTAGCGTCACCATGCCGGCGCGATGTATACAGCATCCCTAGAATGGATGTACCCGCCGTGATGGAAGCTACCAAAGGGTTGATTGTGGAAGTCGTCGCCTTATGCAGTAATACGTCGGCTACTGCCTGACTCAACGTCACAAATCGTCTATCGCTGAGGGTGGGAGGGGCATGTTTCAATACTTCCGTGTACAATGACGCAACTCTCCTCCCGATTTCGAATCGGTCCCCTAGCTGAGCGTATTTCCACCCAAGGTGCTCCACCCATATCTCTGAATGAACGAAACGATGGGCGCGCAGTAGGACCTCCTCTTTGACCTGCTGCAGACGTGGGTTATCGGGAAGGACGGCGAGGACTGACGATGAAGCCTCCTGGAAGAGTTGTTGAACAAGGTGAAGTAGTGCAAGTGTCATGGTATAATGTCCTGTAGCACGCTCTGCAGCCAAAGCAACTGACGCAAAACCGACAACACGATCTGATCCAAAGAGCGAGGTGGTCGAGCGGATATACAGCCAAACACGGTTGGAGTACCTCGGCACTGCAAGGAGCGCAGAGAGCACACTCATAGAGGATGTTATGAGCTCTGTCCCCGAGAAGGCTCTGGCACGGGCGACAGGACGTGAAAGAGCTTCTTCCAATATCATGGTCGTCAGCTGGACCAAGTCCGGGGGCTGTGCTTCCGTCATGGTATGGGCAACTACGGGATCACCGGCTTCCAACGACTCCAAGAGTTGTTCCGTCAGGGCCGCGTCACCTTCAATCACGCTGCGGACAAGATCAAGAGCGTCCGTGACAATGGCCTCGTCAGCTCCACCATCCATCTCTACGCCAACGTCCTCGATGCGAAGCGTAATGGGTTGAGTCCCGGTCCGACGACCAAAGGATACGTCTTGATAAGCCCCACCTGTTCCGGAATGCATCCGTTTTCGATTGACGTAGTCAGTCAATACCTCCAAGATGAGCTTCCAGCCCGAATGTTCGTGTTGCCAACACAGAACAATGAAATCCCCGCCGTCGCCATTCAGCAGACGCCCTGTCGTTTTTGCGGGAAGTGTTGTGCCACCCGGAAGCTTTATTGGCCGTGAATTGATGTACGTCAAACCTGACGATGCTATGGGTGAGCCATATCGCTCCTGAAACTTCTCGTACAGGGCATGGGAGCCTTTACAAGCACTCATCGGAATGACGTGTGAAAACGTAGGCAGTTTGTCTAGATAATAGAAGACATGGCGTCCACATAGATCACGCTCCTCGCCCAATCCTTCACCTTCGTGAGAATGATCCGCAGTTGACAATGGATCGGTGTCAAGAAAGCCGGCTGCGGTCATGGACCGAAGTAATCGGATGAGTGGTTGAAAGTGAATGGGAAATCGTGATCGCGCAACATCAAAGATGGCACGGCGGGTGATGCCCTGTTTCCAGTCGGATTGCCAGAACTGCATGCATATCCCAGCAATGGACTTGCTCTCGCTCCGTCCGAAGAGTGCAATCCATACATCCACAAAAGAGGCGAAATCTGGAATGTGTTCGACAGGGACCAGCTCGACGAGAGCAATCACAAGGCCTGTTTGCATAGTAACGTCAGTGGGTAGTTGTAATTATTTTTCAAGTCGAAATAGTAGTACCTTTGAGCACCGAACGAAAAGCAATGGCGTTGGGGTCAGTCACGGTGGAGCCGGTTCTCCACGCGGCAGCGGTGACAAAAAGAGGAGAGCTCGTCAAGAGCATCAGGATTAATTTGAAAAATCCAACTTCTGGTTCCAGACACGTTCTCGCCATGAGAATGTGTGTGGGATCTCGGTCTTTTGAGAACGATCGATTAAGATTTGGAAGTAGCGAGTCGAAAAACGCTCGGTAAGAATCTGGAATTTCCTTCAAATCCGAAGAAGTCGAAGCCAAACGCGATAGCACGAATGCCCACGCGAGGTAGGTACACGCATATTGGCTATTTCCATGAGAGGTAACCAGCTCGTGGATCCGTTTGAGTGAGCTGGGCGATGCCGTGTAGATGTTTTTGTCCATAGGGTCAGCGGATATCTCTAGTCCTCCAGGCTCGGCCACCCTCTCGAGTTCCAGAACTTCAATGGTGATGAGTATCCAGATCGCAGCGCTATCCTCCAGCAACTGAGTTCCTTCGTCATCTAACAAGAGGGTGATGTTCGTCTGCGTGGATCCCAGAGCTATATCGTACGCAGCCTCGAAAATCCGCACCACCAATGGTCCGTCGCACGAGACGTATCCCCACATTGTCCAGAACAAGACTTCGAGCATAACGAGCTGCTCTTTGGCGTTCTGCTTAGCCCACCGTGAGGCCTTTCTTGGGTCGTCATTCGCGTTGGCTGGGAGCTTTTCTTGTGTTTTGCGTGTGTACTCCGTTATGAGCGATTCGGCAAACGAGCGGCCGTCCTGGAGGATCCCGGGAAGAACCTTGGCAGCTATTTCGTGCACAGGATCTGCCGTGTTTTCATTAGCACGGAATAATGGTATGAGCACGCGTAGTATTGATAGTCTTTCTGAGAAGTAGAAGGGTGTGATGGCCTCTAGCAATTCCTCCACCAGAGATGTGTTTGTATCCGACCCGGCATGGGATGGCAGTCCTTCGTTGTAGAGAAATGATCTCAGCAAGACAAAGGCTTGAATCTGATCGATCTGAAATCTATCACTGATGGCGAAGACGAAATCTTTGTCGGCGTCGTCCACGACAAGAACGACGCCGTCGGAGAGAGGGACAGAACCATCGTCAATCTTCTTTCGCGACGCGTCTGAGGGTTTTCCAAATGATCCAGAAACGTTGCGGAGCTGTTCGAATCTTGGCCGGAGAATCTCTGAGAGCTGTTCGGGCGTTGTGCCCTCCAAGTGCCCAGACAAGATGGAGTGGAGTTGCTGGTATGTGCTAAAAGACGATATCATCAAAATGCTGGCAACAGGAATGTTTTAAGCACATACACATCCACGAGATTTGAGCGTTTGGAAGACTCCCCAGACATGCCTGGCCGTTAGAAAACCAAACGCCACGGTTCCATATCTGGACACAGCTTCACTAGGCATGACTCCGAGTCGGACAGCACCAAACGCTGTCGATAGCTCTACCCCAGAGGCCAGTATCAGCGAGATAACAACTCGCTTGCGACCCTACGCGCAGTCCAAGTTCAGTCCATAGTTTTTCGTGCACAATCTAGCCTTCTCACGAGAAACAATGGCATTTCGTTCACTGCGTCGTCGCTAAAAAATTAAAGAGGGCCAGCGTTGACTCTAGCAACCCTTTGTGCGCACGACACCCTCATATTCGCTTGTCAAATAATTTATTGAAAACGGTCGGTGCAGTCGCGTCGTCCACACTCATACCACCCGCGCTCCTCCGACAAAACGCGAACATCCCACCATTCCTGCACCGGGCAGGCTTCTCGGCAGTGTTTGCTGGAGCGGGGTATGTTCTTTCAGCAGGAGATACACGAAATGGGAGTGGCATTGCTACTGGTGTGTCTTCTCTTTATTACCTCCATGTCATCTAGCCTGGCTCACTCAACCGTAAGCGTGGTCTTTGACCTACTTATTCCTGAATCTGAAGATAACACTCACTTCTCCGAGACATCCGCTGGGGTTGGCCATGACGGGAGGGGCAAGTGTATGTGCGGCGCTGTATGGGACAGAATATTTTTGGTTTCAGAGCTGAATCGAAGGCCATTTTGAGTGGGCTTGTTTCTACCTTGATTTTTGCACATCTTCCCATCTCGATAGTATTTGCTCGTAAGCGAGCAATGTGAGTGATCAGCAAACTGCGAAGGTTACATTTCCATAGGTACATGTAAAATCCTTTAAATCCTGGAAAGAAAAACGAAGTCTAACAACATATTAAGTACATACTACGATACGCTGTAGTAAAAGAAACAGTGGGATATAGCGAGACAACGTGACGGAATACTGTGAGAGTGTGAGATGAGACATGGGCGATAGCTGTACGAGTAACGGGAAAAGTAATAACACTACAGGGCAAGCAGGAGCTGGAAATCCAAAAGGGATGCATGGAAATTTCACCTTCCCCGGAAAAAGTTTATGAGCGCGTCACACACTTGTCCCGGGTGTGATACCGTTAGATCATGCGCGCCGTGTTCGATGGTGATGAGAGTTGAGGAAGGTATGAGGGACTGGATGCGTGGGGCATATTTGTAGTGGACCGTCGTGTCGGCCGTTCCCTGGCAACAATGTGAAATTCGTTTCATAGGAACGAGTGCAGAAGTGAATGAAAAGTGATGAATGAACCACAACGACAAATCCTAATGTAAAGAACGCACGTGGATTAGCAAGACACTTCTTCCCTTCAACGCAGCGAACGATGAGGACAAGCCACGGAGGGGACCGTCTCGGATAGAGGATGCGATGGCGGTGTTGTACCCTGACAGATGAGCTGACTGGATACGGACGATCTGTTGAAGATAGGCCAGTTGGTAAGTGGGAGGGAATCGGGCGAAGATGGAGAAATCACAAAAATTCAAATAAAAAAGTACGTAAATAAGGAAAAACTTTAAATAGTTGTAATGCTGAGCGGAAATAGTGGGGATACTAAAAGGGAGAAGGGGAGAAAGGTGCAGGGATACCGACTTACCTCTTGTATGGGATCCTCTGAAGAAGACCCTGTGGAATTTGAATTTGCTAGGTATTGGAGATATCGCTGATTTCGAAGACGTAAGAATTAAGGAAATAGAATACAAAATGAACTCGAAAAAAAGAAGTAACTCACGCGGAAGAGAGCGCTTGAAGTGACGGTTTGCACAAGGGGAGATGACATGAATTTCAGTGTGCGGGACATGTCTTTTGACTGTAACCGTTGTGGTGAGCAGGGAGGAAAGCAAAAATAATTAGTCACGATGGATTAAAGGCTGGGAAATGGGGTGGAGCACTCCCAGAGCAACAAAAATCGTTATCGGAAAGGGGTCTCAGGGGCGTAACATGACAAAATCGTAAAACTGACCTCAATTATACCAGCAGGAGACACCAGTGCAAGTTTTGAGCCTACAAGGTTGGGAAATTGGGCAGTGAAAGAGGCTGCTATGCCACTGCCCTGTGGAAGATAGGACGTGAGCTAAATTGAGAAAATTTAGTAAAATATTGCGCACCATGGATATGCCAACGATATAAGCTTGATCCCATCTTATGTGTTGCATGAGCAGGGCAAGCTGAGTGGCATAGAGCGAAACATCATAAGTGGTTTGAGGTGCATCAGAGTAGCCTCGACCGTATAGATCTGACGCGAGGTCATAAATAATACTCAGAAGAACAAATAAGATTCCTCACCGAACAACAGTACACGGAAGCCTTTCGCTGCCATTTGTGGCGCAACGTCTCTCCACACGATAGAGGGGATCGAAAGTCCATGAACCAGGACAATCTTATCGCAGATATCAATACGTATTTGCTGTACAGATCAGCGACTGGACGAACTTTCTGTCCTTTCTCTGGCCCCATGAGCCAATATCGCACCTAGCGGCCACGCGTCAGAAATATCAGAAACATATGGGAAACGCGTGCATCACCCTTCCGTACGGGAATGTGGCATACGCGCCACCAGGGTAATAGTCTTCTGGATATATTGACCATGATTTACACGTCTGGGGTAGACTTGCCAATGACGGATATACGAGAAGCGCTTCTGGTGGGTGTGGAAATGTCGCAAAGAAGTATGTTGTAAGAATAGTGAGAAATAATGGTGGTAGGATGAGAAGCGACAGCGTCAAGCACTGAAATGGACCCGAGACCATCGAGTCGCCCGTTCCACAGCCAATTTTCCACCGATTATCCTGATAGTCTGAAGCAGAGCCAGTGGCGGCTTCAAGTTGGAAAATAATCCAAAAATAAAGATAATAGCAGTCACATGATCGGCAAGTGCAGGTGAGACTCCGACTAGTCACGTGACTCATACCGCGCGGGATGTGTTGTTAATTGTTTGGTTCGACTTCACTGGCAACGCAGTCTGCCCCTCAAGTCAAGCGAACACCCCTACGGCCATGGCTGAAACTCTTACATTGTCTGACATTATACATGTAATGTCCCCATCGCCTGTTCCAAACAACTTGGAGGACTCGGACACCCGACACTTGTCTAGCCCGGAACCCGTTCAGCCGCCAGAAATGGCTCAAATGCGCAAACGCATCGTGGAGATGGGCTTCACAGGGTTCGAAATACAAAGGGCAAGCTCAAATGAGAAAGAACTGGTCGAGATGGTGTGTCTGGATTGTACTCTCCAGGACTTGACTCAATCTATAGTTCCGGAACAGGTCATGCGGTTGACAGGTCCTGCCGCGCCGGATCCGTTGCAATTTATTCGTCAGGCGGAAACTATCTCGGGACTAATGGAGCAGCGGAATTTTTTGGTCCACCAGGCAGATGAACACCGTGCTCAATGGGAGGCGGAGAAGGACGGGTGGGCCAGGACGGCGGAGGCTCTTATCTCTCATAAGAGCAAAGGGGGAGAAACCGGCGGAAGGGATGAGGTGTGTACGTTCCTCTAATTTAAGTGGCGCCGAATAAGTTCCTCGCCGATGGGTACATCCAAGCCCGATAGCAACGGCGCAGAACTCTTATGAATACGGCCATGTGAACTTTCAGTCCAGAGAGTCCGCCTCCCATGCTGCCGCCTAGCAGATGCGCAAATTAATGTATTGGCACGGTATTCTGAACCAAGCCTGTGTATCTTCGAGCCACTGTCATAGGGTTCAAGGATCCAGTCTTGTCTCAGACGCCGGACTAATATGCCAGCTGGACTGTCCCACCGTTGCTCATAAGTCATGAGACACTTACTTTTTTGTCTCACAGGACCTAGAACGCCAATGTGCGAGTCTTGAATCAGATAACAAGGCTCTTCGCGAAAAGGTGAGCCATCTCTAGCATTTCTCTCCGATGCGGGTTGTGGTCCTAGATTTCAAATCAGGATAGACCCGTCAATCCCCTCTTTTTTCGTAGCTCCGTACAACTGAACTCCAAAATTTTAGCTCGCAGATACGCAATCACGACTGACATCACTCGAGAACGAACTAACAAAACTCCGACCCCTCCTACTAATGCAACCCTTATCCCTCGCCCCATCACATCCGTCTTCCCTTCCGTACTCACTTTCAACATTTTCTAGTGCCATCCAACCCAACCCTCCTCGCGCCAAACCACAACGAACCCGTAAGAAAAAAGAAAAGCGGGCGCCACCACCTACCCTTTTCGAAGAGGAGGAAATGAGCGAGGACGAAGGCGAGCAACTTGCAGAAGATCACATAACTTCACCCAAGGGCAAGTCCAAGGATCCAAATCATTATAAGCGTGTGGCATCCGCGTCAACGACTACCACACCTCACGGACGCAAAGGACGACAAAAGCCTACGGGAAAGTTACCCCCACCGCTACCATTGATGTCGGACGCACGGTCCGAGCACCTGCTGTTGGCTGCCAGAAAGATTGGGAGGGAGAGAGCAGGTATTATGGCTGGTTTGATGAGTGCAGAGGTAAAAGAACGAGAACGCGAAAAGGAACGCGAAAAGGAACGGGAGAAGGAACGGGAAAGGAAAAGGGCAGAAGAAGCTCAGATCACGTCACCGATGACACCGAAACGAGCCAGTCTGCCGCAGTACGTGCAGACGACACCACATGCGCTCAACTCCGGGTATGTGTTCCTCAATAGCCCCGTTGCCGTGCCATTCCCAGTGAGTCCCGTCCGCGGAGCGGCAGCAGCGCAGCAGCTCCATCCGCATCAGTACCAGCACCAGATACTTCTACCGATGCACCATGTTGTGCATACACCGGCGAGGGGAGAAACTCTGGAAACTCCATCTACCTCCGGGAGGGATAACCCCCCGACGCCTCTCGATTCGTTGCTAAGTGCCGCGCGGTCTATGATGGACGATGGTGGGAAACCCAGGTCGACGAACGGGAGGATGAGACGGGCGAGCACGATCGATGTGCCGGATAGTCCTGTGCCCTCAAAGAGGAGGAAGGTCGTCGGATCGAGTGCGAGCTCGATGCTGCAAGGCCGGTCACTGGTGGAGTCGAGCTCTGGGAGAGTGAGGAGTGCGTTGGATGTGCTTGCAGACCAGGCCGCGGTGTTTAGCTCGAAGGAGCACGGGAAGGGAGGGGAGGGTGAATTGAGCGAAGCGTCAGAATCGAGGAGGGGCTCCTTTGATTCTGGTGGCGAAAAGGGGCCGGAAAATGGAAGAAGGGTGAGGAAGGCAAGCGAGAAGGCGAAGGTGGCTATGGAGAAGTCGATGGGGAAGTTCAAGTCGATGGGGGGGAAGGTGAAGGGTAAAGCCAAAGGCAAGGCGGCAGGGAGGGGGAAGGGGAATGCAAAGGCAATCCTGGATGGGGATGGGGATGGGGACGAGGAAGAGACGGAAAACGGACAGAAAGCGGATGTAGATGCGGAGGGGGGTGCAGAGTCAGACAATTCTTCACATCCAGCGAAAGAAGTGTTGCCCCCGAAAGTAAGGCATGACGGCTCCCGGAAAGATTCGTTCCCGCCGTTTGCGGGGAAATGGGCGTCTGCGTCCCCGAACTTGCGGCCTGTCACAAGATGGGGTGGAGAAGCAAGCGCGTCACCTGAGCGGAATGGAAGGGTCGAGATGGACGTACTTCCGGCTAAGACTGCGGGTCGGGAGGGAGAGGCCGAACGAATGGCGGGTGGTGGTGAGCCGAATGAGGATGAACTGGTGCAAGGAACCCAGCCGGATTCCCAGCAATCATTACCCGTCTCCCTGTCGCCATCACGGTCACTGATATCCTCACCTCCGTTGGGTCAGTCGCTGCCTGAGAAGGAAAAGGTGACTGGGGATGCTGTTCCACCTGTAACTCCCTTTCAGCCCTCACAACCACCACTTTCCTCACGGCCGACCTCCGACCCCAATGTCACACCTTTACTTCTATCTTCACCTCCGTCGTCAGATTCACCTTCAACTCAAAGACACGTACCCCCAATAACACCATCACAAGCGTGCGCTGAAGACCCCACGACGACTCCCCATTTCACTACTGCCATCACTGAGACGAGGACCGCTTCAGCGCCACCGCCCAGCCCTAACTCAGACGCTGACGCCGAGGGAGATCTAGACGCAGAAGGGGAGGTGGATCCGGACGCGGAGGGTGATCTGGATCTAGATCTAGACATGTCTGCGAACTGCGTGTTCCCGAGGACGGTGGCCAAGTCGGATGTGGTGATTGACGCAGCTGAGGTTTCCTCTGAAATGATGCAACCTTCAGACCCCAATGCCCGTGGCATCGACGGTGATGGAGGCGATAGTATCACCAAGCCTGACTTTGTCATGGTTGGGGGCCAGGAGATGCAAATGGTCATGCCTGGGAAGCGACCGCGGAGTCCGTATATGAAGTGGAGCAAGGAGGAGGACGATCTCCTGGCTCAAGTATGTCACCCGTTATGGTTCTCTACTACACAGTTTTATCCATTTTGATGCAGGCCGTGGCAAAGTACGGACAGAAGTGGGATCTAGTCCAGAAGACGCTGCCGAGTCGCGGATACCATCAGGTCCGACAACGCTGGTTGCGGAAACTCGGTCAGTGGCAGCGCTGTAAGGAATGTCGGATTTCTCACGCATGTTGTCGATGTGCAGGGGTGTTCGACAGCAAGCCGGATTTATCGGCGTATCAGACTGGCGGCTTTGTCCCTACGACAGCGGTTGCGAGGCCGGGGAATGGCGACGTGCTTCAGGACCCTCCTCCGAATCCCAAGTTGGGGCTGGCGCCCCTGAGTAGTGAGCTGACCTTCTCGGCTCTTGCTAAAACGTCCGGTGCTGGATCAGGACGATAATTATTTATATATATATAGGATTTATTTTGCATTATATCTTGTCTGCATCGTGCTTGTTGTTCTAGTGCTATCACTGTATTGTTTTTTATTCTAGGTACACTGTAATTCTATGGATGTAACTTTCAATCTACACGAATTGACTGGATTGACGCGTTTGACGGTCCGTTGTGCATTGGGAAGAAGTGAGATACTGTTATTCGGATCTGACTACTTTAAGAATGAGCTGCTTGCGTCGATCCGTCGCTGGAGATTTACCACCACGCCCGTAGTATCCCCTTAGGTTGCTGTCGAGTGAGAGCTTTCACCGCCGCTGCATTCAACAGTGGTGGTAAGCCAACCTTACATCACAGAATGTCCTTCTGAAATGAAGACGGACTCGGAGTGTTAAAGCTAACCTCTTCTGACGTGGCCTCAAATCCGTCTGGAAATATTTCGAAGGGCCTTGCAGTGCCACTTCCGACTTGCAAGTTATAACTCTGCGAAGGATAAACATGAGTTGGCGATCCAGAGAGATATAGTGGGCGTACGTACAATCGCACTCGATTTGGTATTTCTAGTTGCAAGATCGGTCTGTCTGTCCAGCCGTTCCGGAATTGCGTCCAGCCGTTCGTTGATCGGAGCCCATGCTTGTTGCATGGCGAGAGGAAACCACGCGAGGGTAGCGGCTGAATAAGTCTCAAGGTCTATACAACACATTTAGCACACGAAAACATACCAGCTCCAGCTCTTGCAATGGCATCCGCAAAAATAGTGACATTAACCATGTGTTCGGTTAAATTCCAACCTACCTGTAAGTACTCCAGCAGAGGAACAATCAGATCTAGCTTCACCATATGTGATCGCAATTTCCTTTGTATACTTGTAAGATGCAACGGTGTCTTTAGCTGCAGGTGGGTTCTGGCCCTTCTGGGGTCGCGGTGGTAAGGGGATGATGTCGTTTAAAGGGGGGGGAGGGCAACAGGAGGAACCCCATGGTGGTTGCAAGTGAACATCAGCCCTGCCGATGGTTTCAGTTGAGGCATGCGTGAAATATGACGCGAACGCGAAAGACCGCACCCGCCATCCTCAGGCAGCGATCCTCGTCGTAATCGGCGACACTGAACGACTCGGCCATCGACGAAGCTATAGCTGTAGTATAATGTCCGAGTCACTCTGCAATTATAAACTCCGCCCGGTCATACCAGGAGCTCTAGATTTCGCCAGGACTCTATCCCCATCGTGTATTTCTGTTAGGCGTACGCAGGAAATCCAGAATGTGTGCCAGCTAACCGACCCTGAATCCAAATATGTCGAGTTACCGCCTATTCATGATGGACCCATGTGGACCACATGTTGTTTTTTTGTCTCTAGGGGACATGTCTTTGTTCTCCAGACTTGACTTAAAAGAATGCTGCTCATTTGACAACCACTTAATCATTGTTGTATGGAGCAAAGACCCGCTGTATCGTCTTCAAGGTTTAGGAGTAACAACAATCCACCCCGGGCCCGACCCTCAGCATCGTCTCGTTTGAAGTGAGCGTCATATTGTACCAGGTACCGCAAACATCTAATCTTAAATCTTTGACACCAAATGCAACAGGTTGCCCAGTGGATGGCGTAAGGTACAATAATTGGGGATACGCCATTATATCGATTTGCTGAGATTTACCGCCTTCAAGTGTGTACACCTCAACGGATCACGATATTTTTACAATCAAAGCAAACGACTTGTCACCGAGTGCGACATATATAATCCAAGCATTTTAGAAGACGTTGTGGATGACGCAGAAGGTCATCTGGGGTTTTTAGAGAACGCTGATTTACCCGATGACCTGGAGATCGAGATTTTTGGAGTTGGTGAGTCCTGCGGCTCGGCGGTAGCCATGTACTCGTACAAGGAACGGAAAGGATATGTAGCAACTGAGGACGGAAGTGAGTGCTCTCGTTGACCATAAGAGTTCTTGATTGCAACTTAGGTTTTCATGTCAAAGGACTGGACGATTCGCTGGGAGGGTTGATCTCGTTTTGGGAATATGTCGAGCGCTTTCCGGTGCACCGAACCTGCCTTCCACCAAGCACAGAATCCGAGTTTCTTCATGCACTCACTTATTGCGCTACTGGTGAGTGTTCAACACTGACCTAAAACTACGTTTGTATCACTCACCGATCGCGTTCCTCAGAAAGAATTTTCGAAAACAAGGATACGGTATTCTCATTTACCGACCTACAAACCAGTACGCTAAGTCAAATTTATCAAGACCTGAAAGGTATCGTTGGCATCTCCCTTACCTCCTCAAAGTTGACAGCCAACTCCCCGTAGCTCTACAAACCACCGAAGACGTGGTTCCTACTCTAGTGTGGCATATCTCACGGGCTATGGTCTACATCGAAGAGAGTCGCCAGCCCCCCGAGACCAACGACAAACTTACGTGGAGAATACAGGCGTTAGATCTCGTACTAACGTGTATCTTCTTCGGAGTGTATAGGGGATATCGCCAACGTCTACGGGGAACTCGAATTCGACGTGCAGTGTATCTTATAAAATTCCATGAATTCGTCCGAAGCCTCTTGGTCGAGTGGGCTGGTGAGCTTGTTTGTCTCTACGCCGAGTTTTCGTTAACCACACGGCCTATAGACTCCAACTTATTAGTGAGTATAATTCTAATCCATTACATATGCCTAAACTCAGCATCTGCGAAAGGCCACCGTGTTCGTAACGTACGTCCACCTGTTTTTTTTGATAATCTATTCACTTCTCACATTGATACACTCCTAGAGCAAATGTAGCATTTTTAGCCGCACCGGTGAACAACATATTCCGTCTTTGAGTTAGAAAAGGCATACTGACTGCCTATCAGGGCCTTGACAGCATGCAAAAGACGGCCTCCCTAGTGTCTACACTTTTTTCCTTGGCAAGCATTATTGCCGGTGTTCATCACGTTTGGCGACACCGTACCAAAGTTGATGCCGAGTTTGAGGACGCAGTGAGTTTCAGCCCCAAAAAATCTTCTTACGTGTAATGTATGACACAGTGTTCAGCGCAAGTATTTGTATCACGGCCGCAGTCTCGAAAAAGTCGAAAAAGAACTCGACCTCACTGTAACGGCTTGCTTGATCTCGCTGCCTGTTGCGGCTCTGATCTGGTCCGTGTTGAGCTTCTCAGTGGCCGTAGCGGGATATTGCATAAAGAATTCAAACATCCGTGGAAGAACACTCCTTTCAGTGGTAATGGGGGCTGCCGGAATATGGTTATTCGGCGTTCTCGTGTATTTCTGGCGCATATGGGAGGCCCGAGATGCCGGCGGAGAAAAGGCGGTATCCGATGTTCATTCAAGTCTGATCAAGACGTTGTGGGTTCGGGGAATGCAAGTGAAGACGGCGATTTGGAGGAAGCAAGTAGACAAGGAAAGGAGGCCGGAAGAAGAGAGTAATGTATGATTTGTACGCGAAATATAGTTGGTTTGCAATTTGTGAGTCATTGTCTGGGTCAGATAGTGGTGTAGTCAATTAGGAGACCAAAATTTACTTGACAGGGAACGCCCTCGACCGTGACGTTGGCACGCTGGGAACGACCGTGAAGGGATCAACACACTCAGCCCGTCTCACTCACGGATAGCGGGGAGCTTCACAAGGATGTGGAGGTCATCTTCACGAGGCGGAAGCAGAAAAAGCCTGGGACACTTTCAAGTTGTGCGTAGCAGCGTAGGAGCGTCCAGCTCAACAGCAACATAGTATTTCCCCTGCAAAAGTACACGTTCGCCAAGTGTTATAGTAGGCTCAACCAGTACCGAGACGTTAAGCCCAAGACTGTTAGGCTTCGAGAGCGTGTTCACCTGCCCAAGAGTCGGGTAGTAGTCCTTCAGAATGAGTTTTATATATTGGCATTGATGGGAGCAATGATTTGAACTTCAAGATCGCAGGCATGTTGACCTGACGGAATGCTAGGACTGGCAACAGTGTAGCAGCGAATAGATCTCAGTAATCTACACAATTTACACCCACCCTCTGGCAGCACCTCTTCCACCGCCATGGCCTCGCTCTTTCTCAATCACAAACATTGCATCTCGTAGTGAGATAGTCGTTCGCCTATCCTCCTCAACTGGTTGTGCAGTACCAGAGGATGACTTCTTGGTAGACACATAAGGTCGTGCCCAGCCCGCTGCGCCGGCTCCAGTAGCTGGCGTGGTTGTAGTGGCCGGACTAGTGGCCGTGCCAGAGGGCTCGGCTTTGGTACCAGCTTTGTTTTTCGCCGTTGCAGCAGCTGCGTTTGCGTTTGCAGAGTTCATCCAGGCATACTTGCTTCCCAATCCAGCAGCCTGACTTGCCACAGCATTGGACATCTTCTTCCTCACATCTTCCGACATGTTCCTCGCAGTCACGCCCGGCCCATCCTTCTTCTTCTTCTTTTTCCCTCCTCCATCAAGATCGTCATATCCGTCCAGCGCCATCCCATTCCCCCCACCAGGAATTTGAGCAGCCAGTGCCGCTGCATGAGCAGCCGCCATGTCTGCGCGTTCTTTCCGTTCTCGTCGGACCTTGACCTCTTCCTCCCTTTCCACTTTCTCCAATACGGCCAGTTGTTTCGCGACATCGTTGCGGACATGTATACCCCACATCGGAGTGCCGTCTTCATAGAGTGAAGCCGGACGGTCAAATTGGGTGTCTGTGCGATGATGAGAGGCAGCTATCATCGCTACTATGAGCTCCTGGAGGCGTGCCCGCAGGGCCAGGGCGAGGTAATTCACAGAATCATCGGGAATTTTGGTAATTTTGTGTTTAGTCCCTATAGTTCGCATTGTTGGGCCTAGATGTCGGGTGTCGAAAGAAGGCTTTGTGGGTTGTTTGCGGGTACGGTCTTCGAAGGATCGGTAAGTTTGATGTTGTTCATGAGATCGTTGGAGAGTCTCCTCTTCAGCCTGTGACGATTAATACGTAAACAGGGAGGCATATCGAATGTATTCGGATTAGATGTTACCCTAAGATCAACGCCAGCACTACCTAGAGCATCGTTCAAGGTGGCGATATCGGCCGTATCCATCCCACTGTTTGACTGTGTGTTAGTCTGTCGCGAGGGTTGAGACTGGGGCTGAGACTGGGGCTGCTGTGCAGTGGCTGGAGGCGCGTATGGCTGGTGGTAATGTGGGTAAGCGGCTTGGGGGTAATGTGAGGAGTATCCTTGATAGTGGGAGTAGGGCGTTGTCCTAAATGGTTCAAACCATTCAACAACGACCAAGGTCTCGAATTAAATGTTTGTTACGTGGCTTGTTGCGACTGTTGTTGAAGCGCCGGGTCAATGGGGATTTCTATCCAAGAAAAAGGGGTTGAAAGAAAACAAAGATGCATATTTATTGAGGATTGCTTACGGGAAGTACTCCATTGCGTAGCGGGATACGGCGTCGTTGGGGTTTGAGGGGGTTGGCTGCTGTCGTTTTCAGTTTTCATGCTGGAGGTTGGTTGGCAGCACGTGCACCGAAAACCACGTCCGACTGCAACATGGTGAGCAATGTAAAGCATTCGGAAGTACGGACAGAACCAAGTTAACGTCGGTTAAGGCAGTATGCCAATACTTCGTTCGGGGCCACTGCAAATTTGGGGATAATTGTAGAAATGAGCATCCTAGGGATGCGCATCGTAGTAAGTCATCATGTCCGAACCGCTCGCTGATTTGACACACTCTCTCGTAGACCAGTCTTGGACTGCAGGGAACCCCCAGGCTAAAACTACATCGCTTTTTACGTTCGTACAATTCGCCTTCATGAACTATCTTGTGTAAGGCTGAACCATCTCTACTTGGATAAGTTCCGAGTCGATGTCCAAGGATTTTACTCCACAAGCAGACAAACCTATCTGGCCGCTCTCTTCCTATGGCCCCGCAAAATACGAACCAATATTGATATCTAATCTCGACGAGTCGCCAGAAGAACTACGTTTTCGAGCTTTCACCGCCATCCAAGCTGGTGCACTCAACGACTATGTGAGGTATCCCTACCGTTGTTACTACACAGTGACACTCCTGACATGGCCACTCGGCCTTGTGTAGCTCAAGTACGAATCAGACAAGATCATGGCAGCTGATCAGATATACACGAATGCGAACTCCAATGTAATGCAAGCACATGAGCAAGCACTGAAACAAACTGCATCTTATGCTCCTAACAAACCCGCTATCAACGCGACAAGCACGACGAACTCTGCGTATGGAGGAACGTCCGCTTTCGGTCAGCCATCAGCATTCGGTGCGTCCGCGAAACCCGCCCCCGCATCGTCTGCGTTTGGCGGTGGCTCTGCACCAGCATTTGGTTCCACGACTGCGCCTACGTCTGTATTTGGAAAATCCGGTTTTGGTCAGTCAGCATTTGGCCAGACTGCAGCTCCTGCTTCGACTTCTGCCTTTGGTCAGCCTGCCCAAACAACTTCCGCCTTTGGCCAGTCCTCGTTCATCCAACCAGCCTCCGGGGCGTTTGGGACGGCTGCTGCTGGTGGTGCTTTCGGCGCGACATCATCCAGTCAGCCTACCCAAACAACTTCTGCTTTTGGCCAAACTTCGCTACCTCAGTCCTCGTTCATCAAACCAGCCTCCGGGGCGTTTGGGTCTTCCGGTGGTGGTGCCTTCGGCGCGACACCATCCGGTCAATCTGCATTTTCAACTGCGCCTGGGGGAGCTGCAAGCGGAAGCGGAGGTTTTTCTGCTTTTGCTGGGCAATCCTCCGCATTCGGCACAACCGCTACGGCCAATAATGCATCTGCTCCATCTGGGTCAGCATTTGGCGCATTTGGGAATCCCCCAGCAGCGCCATCTGCGTTTGGAGCACCAGCACCCGCTCAGGGTTCGGCTGCGTCTGCCTTCGGTGCCTCTTCGGCATTTGGAGCCTTAGCGCAGCCACAACAACAATCTGCTGTCACTTCTGCGTTCGGGGGCTCTGCGTTTGCCTCTAGCCCAGGACACATGTTTGGTCCTGGTGGGAGCACAGGCGGCGGTCCGTTTTCTAATAGCAACCAAGTGTCCTCCCCATTTGCTCCCCCACTACAAAACGAACCCATGTCCGCTTTTGCAAAACCACCAACCGAGGTTGTTCCTCAACAGCCCAAATCATCGTTTTTTTCACCGCAACCTGGCCCTTCAACACCGTCAGCACCCGCGAAAACGCAACCGGGTCCCCCTGATTTCCTGAATGCGAAATCTACGTACAAACCCGGACTGGACAAGTACGATTCGCTTTTACCTGATAATTACTTGCAGTTGCTGCCGGCTGTGGCGAAGGAGGCGTTTGAGAGCCAAAAGTTCATGTGGGGAAAGGTTCCTGAGTGGATACCGCCGAAAGAGCTGCGATGATCTGAAATTTTGCATCCGTTGTTGGTGCTGAGCGCTGAGTGGTGATTAGTTCCGACGGCTGCTCCAGCATCGTCTGTGACGAAAACAATATAGATACAGTGCGGGGTAATATACAGGGTAATGTCTGTACTACACAACTGACTGAATACCGATACAATCACTCTAGGTTACAATGTTCGAATTTCTCGTAAAGCTCACGACTCTGTTCAATCTTAGCCATGGCGTTGCTAACAAGCACAACAAGAGCAGGGATGGATCCTTGCCCTTGATGGTACGAGTCAGAGATTAGCCAGTGGTGTCAGTGAAGAAAAAGCTACCTTTCAATTGCCAATAGGTTTGTGAAAGACTTTGACATTCTTGAGCCGTGAAGGGAAACAAGGCGTCTGAAATTGAGTCACTGAGTCAATTGAAGCTGGCGCCCGTCAACGCGAAAACATACCGTTATTGCTCTCCGCGAGTGCACTTAAAAATATCGCCTCTAGCTGCGCAGGAATGTATTCACGGTGCATGTTGAAATTGACCAACAAGCACCAATATGCCTCCTGACTCGCTTATAACAGGACATACGGTCAATCAACGTCGATATCGATATCATGTATGGGATAGAGAACTCACGCGAATACTGTCTGCAAAGAAACTTGGAGCACTCGTCGTAGGAACACATAGCCACGTAAGGACCGACATTATGGTGTTGTCCAAAGATGATAATCTCCCAGTCCTGGGGCAGCTTTCCCATTAAACCATCATTCTCCAAGGTTTGAAAATGTTGTTCTCTGGTTTTCAGAGTGATTTCGTAGATTTCTGGATCGTAAATGTCGCCGAGTGTTAGCAATCGCAGCATCGGGTTGTGGAAGTATCGCCAGTTCTCCAAGTTCACGTATTCTTTCCACGAGGACGGTAAACTTTTCAACCTGATGGCAGGAAATCGAGTAAGCGATCGGAAAATCTGCAACATCTCTATCAGGTCACCTGGGCCTAGAATTTACGTTCGACACTGTCGAAGACGAAATGGACTTCGAGGACTGTGGCAGTTCACCCGACTGGATCTCCGTCATGCTCTTACCAATAAGCCAAACCAGATGGGGGACAACACCATCTTTTCCGTTTGCTTCAGAGGCTACAAGGAACCATCGTCAGTCTGCCAAGTTGCCCAGCATAATGATGCCAAGGGGTACCTTTCAACTCCCAGTACCTGTCTGCGACTTGCTGGGCTTTTGTGACACCAAGAGAAGAGTCTTCACGACAAACAAGGTGGTAAGTATTAGGAGGGAATAACGGCTCACGACGCACCTTCGATCAAGGCCCTAAGAAATAGATGTTCCATTTTACGAGGAACATACGTGCGATGCATGGGGTACTTCTCAATGATGTCCCAAAACGCTCGTACCGCCCCCATCTCTGAACGAAAGATGAAAATCGCACAAGACGCGTGTACAATTCGACGCTCACCCGCGACAGTCCGGGCATCATATAGTGTGCATTGGCTGTATGAGTATATTGTAACTCGAGGGCCATCAAAACGGGTGACGCCGACAATTTCGATCTCCCAGTCCTCGTCTACTTGACGGTGGAGGCCTTTTGCCACCCCATACTTCAGATGATCCTCCCTAATTTTTAGAACAGCATTGATGATATTTGGGTCGCGTAAATCATCGTCTGTCACAAGTTGCAGCTCATTACTCGCGTAATAACGACGTCTTGGTTTGTTTTTGTTCAGCGCGTCTCCGTCTACCGTGTTCACGTACTTGAGCCAACAAATTAATGGCGTCGTGATTTCATCACTGGTGATATAACTGAATGAGCCGTTTTCAACAGTCGCACCGTTGAGCGTTTACCTTGCATTTTCTACTTCTTGAGGCAGAGGATCGCTATTTCCGAATGGTGGATTAGGGAGGTTCGTGTATGTCAGCAACTGGCCGCTCAACTGTATTTCCTTCATAAATCCAGCTATGAGCCATAGCACGCGGGGAAGCACGAACATTTTTTTCGCATTTAGATCTGTGATTTAAGAAGTCAACTCGTGTCCTCGAATCATGAAAACATAATACCTGCGAGTTCAAGGTACCTATCCCTGGTGTACAGTATCTGCGTATTAGTGTACGGAAAGTCCAAAGCTTGGTGTTGAAGATGCTGTAAGTCAACCTGAAGAGAGACCAAAGCTTGATAAGAAACGCACCCGTTGCGCCATAATAGAGCGCGTGTCTAAAATCTCTATCTGCGTTTTCTGGCAGTTTTTTGCGGTGTACTGGGAATCGTTCTACATGCTGCCAAAATTGTACCTCACTGGAATGCGTTTCAATTTCTTCGCAGAGAATGAATGGAAGGATCGCGTAATAAGGAGATAAATGATGCTGACCTCCATCTTCCTTCGATCTAAATCCCTTACGCTGTGAGTAAGAGTACATGGCGACCCCTGTGCTGTGGGGGTGACCAACACCAAATATCTCGAGCTCTAGGTCTTTAGGCAGTCGTTCCAAAGCACCTTCCTCTGCCAGGATTTCTAGATGTTCGTTTGCGTAGTCAAGTACCCGGTCCAGCGTTTCCATATCATATATGTCTTCCTCAGTTAAAATTCGCAGGTCCTGATGGTAAAAGTACACCGGTTTCCTTCCCCGTTCGTCTGCTTGGAAGTGAACGAACTCAAGCCATTCCTGTGGCAGTGTGGTGTACCTAGTGGTCGTATTATGCATTCAGGAAGGGTGAAACCCGGCGGAATATGCACTCACCTTGGACGAATATTTTCAGACGACGAACCAGAATCGTCCGTAAATTGAAATTCGGTGGACATGCCAGTGAGTGAAAAGAAATCAGCCGGGGTGATGCAGGAGCAGTCATCCCTGCAAGTCTTTTAAGCCAGCCAGAGAACAACATGTCCAGATTGCAGGATTGCTGTGGTGACTCGGATAGCCAAAAAACAAACACAACTTGTCAAAAGGTTGCATGGGTTGTAGGTCCATGTTGGTCCAATGGTCCATGCCGTTTATAGCTCCCGAACCTGGGGCCTGAGGCGGCGGCGTATCCACGCAGGCTGGTCGTCAAACCAACCATTGTCCTTTGAGAGGTCATCATGGACCAACCGCGATGGGCCTATTGGACCCTCCCTGCGGTGCTGCCCCTCCATTCCTCATGTTCTCTACATCCTGCAACAAGTCATAAAGCTCGAGCTCTTTGTCGAGATTCTTGACAGCACCCTTCCAAAATCAATGAACATCCTTCCCCCAGCCGTCCTGATGGTGTGACAAACTTGGGTTTTTGGAGATGGAGCTGGGTCAGTGACTGGGTGTGTGCGCGCAGACGAGTTGCCCCGACGAGCAACCTTATCGTCAACTTTGAATTCACGCTTTCAAATTGTGAAACCAGAACGCTTGATGGGCGAAATATACTGTGGTAGCATAGTTTGGAATACAAATGCGTCCATATACTCGTCACCTCGAACTAACAATAATGTAGGTTGCCTGCTCTAATGGGGAAAGGAAGCCAAATGGTCTCCGAGAGTTACAAGGGAAATCGGAACGTGGGTCTCTTATTAGGAGGGGTGGAAGCGGAACAGCAACATTTGCATACCCCTGCTCGGTTTTGTATGGTCCGCAGGCCCAGCCCGAGGCTGGCCAACCTGCAGGGCTCTCTCTCGCAGGGGAGTCAGCACACAGACATTCGGAGACCCTTGTTCCCCCCCAACACGGCATCTCCCACGCATCCCCTGCACACCTCTCCACGGCTGAGTAGTTCCATGTCCTCTCGTGCTTCCAAGCCGTTGAATCCCCCCCCCCTTACAAATATGTTAGTACGCCTGCTTGAATGCTGCCAGTGTAGCAGTGACGCTCATGACTGTAGAAGTACGCACCATTGTAAGTATGTGAAGTAAGACTGTTGTGGAGTAAATATGCCAGCACCGAACTTGAAGTAAATGATTAGGAGAGCTCAGCTGGAGGATCAGATCGCCCTTTTTTACATACCTGTCGTACTACCACGCTCTGCCCGTAGAAACGAGTAGTAAGTATGTGATTTTGAAGATATGATACGTTACGTTTACTACTGACAGCATCAAGCTCCACCTTCTAACCTCCTCTTCGACCTCAGGGAGAACCGAGTGGGACCGGCAAGTTAGATGGGGCAGCGTTCGCTATACCATGTCTGGGGAGAGGTTGTCAAGATTGATGGAAGCGGATAGTGAGTCGATTGGCAGAGACCTGTTTCTCGATAAGAGAAAGAGAAATCAGTCCGAGGTCGCCAAAATGGGAATGTACACTAACGGGTGCCTGGACCGGTTGGACAACACCTACAGCGGGGTCTATCATCCATCGAGGAAGTAAATAAGTCTTTCGAAATGGGCAAGTCTGGTGACGACCGCCTCGGTTGACAACTCTAGTGCTGGGTCTGAATCATAT